>QLTV01004416.1:3033362-3048155 GCA_003457575.1 Thermophis baileyi | reverse complement strand
CTCCAGTTTGACACCCCTGCCCTACAACATTTTTGACAGATGGCAGTCCAGTCTCTTCTTGAAAACTTCCAGTGATGAAGCTCCCACAACTGGGAGTTAAAGTCATGCTCAGTGGAGCACTGGTTATATTAATCAAATACTGGGAGAGGCTTCTATATTTCTTATACTGTAATGAAGACACCAAGAAGAAAATTTAGATGACTGTACCACAGTTACATCTTTATTAGCATCCTTTTCAAAAATATTTTCTCTATTCTAGATTTAAATTCTCTCAAATGTGATAGGGAATACATTTGAAGAATAGGTGATAGAAGTTTGGTCCATTAATTCCCAGCTATGTAATGGAAAAAGAGTTTGGCAACATGGGACTCTTGAAAACTTTTTAGTTTCTTGCAGTGCCCCAGCAATGCAAGACATATTCTAACAGTGATAGAGAGTAGCCTTACCTCCATCCTTAAATAAACAGCAGGTATGCTCTGGGGGAGGCCCAAGATCTTCCTTATGAAGTTGCTCTGGATTACTTTCAATTGGGCAATGACCCAATCCCACCTCCAATCTGAACTCCACACAACATCTGTGTTCTCAACTTGCCTTGTAATATTTTAAGTTCAGGAGCTACCAATTGCCTTCCTTTAGAATAAAAATATACATATCAGAATAGCACCTACCATATGCTGGGCAGTTGCCAAGATAGTAGATAAGTGGGCTTTCCATAAAAGGGACTTATGAAAGCTGATGCCCAGATATTTAACAGAGGGACATGGCTATATTTATTGGATAGTTAATTGTCCATTTGTATTTAGTACTACTTTTCTCCCAAACAACTACCCTTGTTTTGTTATAATTTATTTTCAGTTTTTCCCTTTCATAGTAAGGGGCTAGTCTGCCCAATAATCTTCTATAGCCAACCTCAGTATAGGAAATAAGAACCATGTCATCAGCACACATTAACAATGAAATTTTTTTGTCCATTGAGTGAAAAGCTGTTACTCAGAAATATACCGATGGGCATATAAAACAACTCTAGTCAACTTTTATTGACTTTACCTCTGCCTTTGATTCTATTGACAGGGCTCATCTATGAGAGAAACTAGCTAGGACAGATATTGATAAGCTTCTTCTTAAACTAATTATTGAACTGACATTGCAGCTAGAGTAAGAATGAGCTCACACGGGTCCTCATAACACCCTATCTTATTGGAGAGGGAAGTTAAACAGGACTGTTTATTTGCTCCCTTCTTATTTAATTTCTATATTAATGATATTGTAGTGGCCGTGAAGTCATTATCTGGTATTGTCATGTGACACTAATGCTACAAAGATTGCATTGTTGCTAGTTTTGTTTCTGTTTTTAGCTTTGTTCAGTTCAAGGTGCTAGTGATCACCTTTGAAAGTCTTGCTAGGTTCGCTCTTCTATGTGGAATAAACAGGGAAAATGCCATCATTCTGAGGTTTGTTTTTGGTTTTTTGTTTTAGCAATTTCATTATACTGAAATGCTGCTTTCAAATGAAGTATCAACATTTGGCAGTCATACTTACATGCCTGACTTTTTCTCGTGTCTTCTTGAAGATAAATTCTTTTTTTTTTTTGCACTTTGCTTCAGTGATAAATTTCATTCTACCTTTTAATATTCACAAATGAAGTTTTTATTTTAATCCTTCCACATCTTAAACATGTCACGTGAAGTGTTAATACCACTTTATAATGCTTTGGTAGGGCCACGCTTGGAATACTGCATCCAGTTATGGTCACCACGATGTAAAAAAGATGTGGAGACTCTAGAAAGAGTGCAGAGAAGAGCAACAAAGATGATTAGGGGACTGGAGGCTAAAACACGTGAACGGTTGCAGGAACTGGGTATGTCTAGTTTAATGAAAAGAAGGACTAGTGGAGACATGATAGCAGTGTTCCAATATCTCAGGGGCTGCCACAAAGAAGAGGGAGTCAAGCTATTCCCCAAAGCACCTGAGGGCAGGACAAGAAGCAATGGGTGGAAACTAATGAAGGAGAGAAGCAACTTAGAACTAAGGAGTAATTTCCTGACAGTTAGAACAATTAATCAGTGGAACAACTTGCCTCCAGAAGTTGTGAATGTTCCAACACTGGAAGTTTTAAAGAAGAGATTGGACAACTATTTGTCTGAAATTGTATTTGGTTTCATGCCTAAGCAGGGAGTTGGACTAGAAGACCTCCAAGGTTCCTTCCAACTCTGTTATTCTATTCTATTCTAAATTACAAGGTGGAAGCTTGCTAATGTTATGTTCAGAAAAACATTCAAAATAGATGCATTGGCTTAGGATTAGGGTTATTTACAAAATGACAGAACACTAGGCTAATTCCCTTCATTTCATGCAACTAGCAGCAGAGGGTGGGGGAAGCCACTTAAATTTGATCATGGAAACCAATTTTCTTGGCTTCTTAATTCAAGAATAAGCTTGGCTGCTTCATCCATATTCCTTCTGTGGTAAAACCACAGACAGAAACACTCTGAATCAGCAAACTCAGATGGAATTAATTTTGTGCTCTTGGAAAAACACAAGATGCTTATCTGAAAATCTTGGAAATTATTTATTATTTATTACTTACTTACTTACTTACTTACTTACTTACTTACTTACTTACTTAGGCAAGCCGGCCATTTGCCTGGCAAACAGGCCCTCCCAGAGTCTAGCCAGATAAATAAAATCATGTCTCTTTATAATATCTGCCTCTGCTCCAGCGGTGGGTTGCTCCCGGTTTGGCCCAGTTCTAAGAACCAGTAGCGCCGGCAGCGGGAGGCTCCATCCACCCGCCCGGGATGCTTGTGCGCATGCGCAGAAGCATCGCATGTGCGCACGAGCGAGCACGCGAACTGATAGCAAAGGGTTTTAGAACCCACTACTGCTCTGCTCCACCCCCATTTTGGCTTCTTTCTAGAACAACATCTGTAGGGGTCATGGAGCATTGGTGATCCATTTTTATAGGTTTGCTGTTTTAGGATATATATTTTTTCTGTTTAGAAAGTACTGAAAAGATTCTTTCTCTTTAAAAAATTGACAGGATTTGCTTTTATTTATTTATTTTGATGCCAACCCACTCCAAGTGACTCTGGAAAGCTCACAGAAAATAAAAAGCAACATAAAAAGAAAAAAAAATGCAATAGACTGGAATGAATGATAAAAAATAACTGCTTTCCCAACTCTTTTCTCTTAATTCTCTAATGTTATTAATTCACATCTCAGGATTGGCAAAGTCTTATTTTTTTGCAACTTAATGCAACTTAATGAAATGGCATGGCTTCTTAGGGGTCAATCCTATATCTATCACCTGGTCTCAAATCTCTCAATTGGAATTGAAGGTTATTGAGAAGGAGATGGACTATCTGGACCCTTCCAGTCAGGATTTGAGCCTGGGCTTGAAATGGATATAACATTGATCATTATCACTAATGGCCTACAGTGAGAAAGGTGGAGATTGACTTGTTAATCCTGCTAGCTCTCTAAACAGCCTTCAGCACCACTGACCATTGTGTCCTTCTGGATCAGCTGTGATAATTGGGAATTCTGAATGGTCTTTTTTTTATTCATCTAGCTTCTTCCTGCGTGGGCAGTTCTAGCAAGTGTACACAATGGTGGTGATGTCAGGTGATGTCAATGGAACAGCTTGCCTCCAGAAGTTGTGAATGCTCCAACACTGGAAGTTTTTAAGAAGATGTTGGATAACCATTTGTCTGAAGTGGTGTAGGGTTTTCTGCCTAAGCAGGGGGTTGAACTAGAAGACCTCCAAGGTCCCTTCCAACTCTGTTATTCTATTCTATTCTATTCTATTCTATTCTATTCTATTCTATTCTATTCTATTCTATTCTATTCTATTCTATTCTATTCTATTCTATTCTGTCCATGGACGTTCCAGCGTGAGATATCTCAGGGCTCAACACACACACACACACTGCTTCTGCAGAAAAAGCTGGTGTGCAATCTTCATTCCCCCCCCCTCAGCTTCTGCTGGAACAGAAACATCCCAGCTGCACAGCAACCTCCCTGCCTATTTTACATCTACCTGAAGCCACTGAGTGAGGTCATCCCTTGATATGGGGTACCATATCAACGGTATATCGATGATACTCAGATGTACATGGCCACCCTGGGCAGACTAAGAAATGTTATCTAGTTCCTGGAGTTGGTGAAGATTTGGATGGGGGAAGAACAGGCTTCAGATCAACCCTAGCAAGTCTGAGTGGCTGTGCGTTTTAAGGCCTCCCAGCTCCAGGGAGTTTCCACCTTTAACTCTACATGGGGGTGCATTTCTCCAGAGATAATTACTGTGCAATTTGGATGCCATCCTGGAATCTTGGGTCCTGATCAAAGGGCAGGTGGCAACTCTGGTCAGGGGAGCTTTTACACCCATTCCTAGAATGGGAGGCCTTGTTCACGGTAACTCACACTTTAGTTCATCTCCCATTTGGACTCATGAGCACATGATTGCAGGGATGCTGAAACAGCTGGAACTCAGAGGATCCATTGTAAGTCCCCATTGTTCAGTCCATTCATAGAGTGGTAAGGACAGCCGAGAAGATTATAGGAAGCTCTCTTCCTGTCATTCAGGATACTGCTTATAAGCGCTATGTGCTTACAGCTCAGAGCATTGTTAGAGACCCCACACACCCACTTCACGGTCTGTTTCTGTTGCTCCCTTCTGGGTGGAGGTTTCGAAGTATCTCTAGCAGGACTTCCAGATTCTGTAACAGCTTTGTTCCCTATGCCATCCGTCTGGTAAACTCGCAAGATTTGTTTCTCTCACTGTATACATGTATACATCCAAACTAAACTGTGTTGTTTCTCTGTGTCATACAATATTTATTTATTTATTTAATTTATTTGTCAAGCGTATATATGATTATGAACAAAGTATAAACAAAGTATAAACATGTTTGTGAATATATAAGTACAAGCATGGTTATGAGTACAAGAAATTTTACGAATATATGGGTACATTAGGACAGGGACGGTAGGCACGCTGGTGCGCTTATGCATGCCCCTCAATATATGTGGGTATATGTTTGTTTGTTTATTTATTTATTTATTTATTTATTTAGTCATGTTTATGTAGAGTATATTAGAGGTGGAGACCCTTTGAGAGCTGTATGCAACAAAATTTCGTTTTAATGTATGCCGATTCATGTACTTTCAGAGTGACGGTAAAGTTATTCTAAGTCTTCTCTAAGTCTATCATCATAACTTTGAATGGTCATTGTACAATAGATTGTAACTTGATTCTTATATTAACTTCAAGGAACTCTCCCTCAAAAAAATACTTCTATGGTTCTCTGCTTCTGGCATTGGGCTTTGAATTGTTTACTACTGAGAGAAGTTGGTGAAGTCTCCACACCCACATTAGATTCAATTGATCTTTTAGCAGAGAAGAGTAGTGCTTTCTGGTTGAGCCTTGGTTCATCTTTCACTTGGTAAAATGCATGCTAAACCAGTCTCAGCCGCTACTAGACAACTGGGAGTTGTATATATTTCACTAGCCAAAGGCACTGGTTGTATCCTAGGGGTAGCTAAGTGTTATATGGTTGGGAATGCCCATTACAAGTCTGTGCAATCAAATCTAAAACCTAAAACCCAGGGAGAATTTAAATAGCATCTAAGAACAAAAAAGGCAAAGCCTTATCCCACTAATTGTGAAGGCCATCTGTTAGAACCAAACTGCTAGGTATTGTCTTAAGTGTGTGTAATCCCATCTTTGTATGTGAACTCTGTTTTTAATCTGTACAAAACTCACAAAAAGGCATCTGTTTCTGAATTTAAATAGCTAAGTCTAATCAAACTAATTTGACTCTTTCTGCAATAGGCTTAATTGATAACCTAATTTTGTAGCAGAAAGGGCATACATTGTTTACATATCCATTGTTTTTAGCAGAAAAACAAAGTCCCTTAATTGTCTTGCATGGGATGTTTTCCCCCAATACTCTTTATTAAACACTTTAAAATATTAAGTATTTTATTAAAGATTTTAACAATAGTAAAATATATACAAACTATAATTTAAAAGACAAGTAAGTAGAAAGAAAAAAAGGAAAAAGGGCGGAAGAAAGAAAAGAGAAAAAAAAATAATTGAAGAAGTGACTTCTGATCATCTTTACAGCAAATACAATCAAACTTAATACCTCTCCGTATATGGGATATGTTTCATCATATTTAAGTGGGAATATTGAATCTTTGGTTTATCTCTCAATGAACAAAATAAGTTTCAGTTTGCATTTAGTGATCCAAATTCTAACTCTAGCAAATGTATCTTGAGAAGACATTAATTACAGGTTCTGTATGTACAGCCTACACATAATTTGATTGTTGAAGTAAGTACACGCTCATCTTGAAAATGCCATCTACTTTCCCTATATATATGATTAAGATTTCAATTGAAAAACAAAATAGTTTTTAAAATTACTGCATGTTCCCAGATAATATATTATAAACGAGTTTCCAGTTTGGAGTTGGAAAAAAAGATTAATCAATTCATTTACTTATCAGATTATACTTCACTTTTCAAATCCATTATGAAGAATGCTTATAATGAAATTTTGAAACCAGAAAATAATTCACTAGGCATTGTTAAATGAGGGAGAGATGATATGCTGTGGGCAATTGTCTTCTTTTCCCATGGCCTTATGACTTGCTATGTTCAAAATGAAAGGGAATTGTGATTGTTTTCTTGATTATTAAGCCAGAAGATTTTTTAAATAAGCCCTTATAGCAAAACGAGTGGTAGAAATGTACTTCAATTTTTGTTCATATCTTTGAGTACGGAAACTTTAGGTCAGGAAATCCAAGGTTGTCCCTCCTCTAGTATTATTTATCTGCTTTTATATATATTTTTTATTATTTTAATTGTTATTTAACTGTATTAACTCTTTGTCTGGTTTTCTTTTGTTTTTTTGTAAACTGCAAAAAGACTTTGGTATATAAAATGGCAACATACAAAATAAATTGCTACTACTAGTTCAAATGGGAAGACCAAAGTCTTGTCAGGTTTAGTCACTTCCTAATTTTTTGGCCATTAAAAAAGGTCAATATGTTTTATTTAATGTATGAGTCTCTACCTCAATCATTCACATGGACCATGTTGCCCATAGGTATCACTGTATTGGTATCTGGTCTATATCATGGTTTTGAAAGCTTTTAACAACAACTGTCTATGGAGATTCTCAATCATCCAGGTCATGGTTGTCCCAAAGTTGCTTTCATATACTGAAGCTTTTTGGATGAGAAGCTAAATGTTTTCAAGAAAAAAACTAAGAAAGTCCAGCTGACTTTTGAAAAGCACCTTTGGGACTTTTAACAACAACATAATAGTCGGAATAAATGAAAATATATTGTATTAGCTATGGAGATCCATAGATTGGATTTCATGAAAGACCTTTTTTTTTCTTCAAAAATCTTTCCTTCCTTTAGAGCATAGGGAGTTTACACATGCTACTTTTAAGAAAGTTGCTTCCGTTTTAACAAAAACACACTATAGGCTGTTTTACTGGTCATATTTGTGTTTATTTGCTATTATCTAATGATATTGTTTGAGCATGAAAGTACAACCCGAAAAGCGTTATTTATTTCATTGTTATGAGAAGCTAGTATAAAAATTCCAGCCACATGGATGTGGGCTACCAATCTCTCCTGATAAGAATGAGTAACAAGGATGTGTCTTCTGCTCTTCCTGCAAAATGAATCATTTGATTTGGAAACTGAAAGACAGATCAGAGTGAAATGTTTTCCAGTATTTCGTTTCCTTTTTACTGCATTTCTCCACTGGATAACTGTTGGTTTCTCCCTTCCCCTCAGATATCTTTATGGACACATCCCTTTGAGATTGCTCCCATGTGTGTTTTTGTTTTTGTTGACATTTTTCTTGTCTTTACAATCATTAAAGATACTGATAAAGAATACAGGGAGTTAGGAACTTTTCCAAAAGCCTCAACCTCTTGGGCCACAGAACTGGCTGACCTATTACTTCTGCTTTGCAGACAATGTTCACCTTGAGCCAGCAGAGTTTAAACTTCTGTCTTTCTATATTTAAAGTATGTATTCTAGCAATGGCTCCTTGCAGTTACTGAGCACTGTCAAGAGATAATACTTAGAGCTTTTAAAAGCTGCCAGAGGGATGGTGTTTCAGAAAGTCTCTCAAAGCTTTTCAACCTTAGTAACTTTAAGATATATGGACTTCAACTCCCAGAATTCCCCAGCCAGAATGGAGGTTGAAGTTCACGTATCTTAAAGTTACCAAGGTTAAAAAAACCCACTGCTTTAACTAACTGGCTTAATATGGAAGATGGATGCCATACCATGAGTCCTTCTGCAGCTGCCTTTTTCATGGTTGTCAATGAATGGAAACAGAGCAATACCAGAGCACATGGAGTACTCCTGCCCTTGGACAGGATTTAGTTTGAAATTAACACATGCCTTCTAGTGGTGTTTGCTTTACTTCAGTTATTTGAATCTTGAGGGATGGATTTTCAACTTGGTGTTTTGCCAAGTGTTAGGGCAGTGATCAGGTGCCCAGTCAATTGGTTCTTTTGTATCGAGAGATAATAAGCACATCAGTTCGTAAAAGGATTTTAAGCTTTATTATTAGTTCAAGCAAACAGATTTACATGCATAACATAACAAGCACACCAGGGGTGGGTTCTAACTTACCTCGCCGCCGGTTCGCTTCCTCCCACGCCGCATGGCTGCACACGCATTGTGCGCCGCACGGCCGTGCATGCGCAGTGCCAAAAACTTGGCTTCTGTGCATGCGCAGAAGCAAAACAAGCAACACAAGCAAAAAAAAAGCCAAAAACAAGATGGCGGCGCATGCGCAGTGCCGAAAACTCGGCTTCTGCGCTTGCGCAGAAGCAAAAACCAGCAAAAAATCCCCCCCCCAATTCCCCCCCCCAAATCCAAAAAAATAAATAAATGGCAGCGTCCATGGACCGGCACTGACAGAGCTGGCTCCGTGACATCACCACCGGTTTACTACCGGTTCTATAGAACCAGTGCGAACCGGGAGGAACCCACCTCTGAAGCACAGTATGATTCTATACCAACCAAGATGATATCCAAATCTCTTACAAGCTGCCAGGAGCTCCTTAGTAAGAACAGTTGAGGTATCTGACGGGCAGCCAGTTTCCACATTACCCAGTGTTAGGTTCTGTGCAGAAGCTCCCAAAAAACAACAGCAATGCCAAGGTTTTTATCAAAACCTGGCACCATGATTTCATGGCCTTACTAGGATTGTGAGACTGTAAGAACTGACCTTGTCTGGGTGCCACATGACTCGGGAAGGGAATTGAAAGTTTGAGACTGTTATAGTAAGAAAAGCTTTACAGCTATATGACAATCCCTCCTCCTTTAGTTAATAAATAAGAGTAAAAAAAAACGCCAAACAGGTTAGCTCAGAATGAGCTCTGGACTTTAGACTTTTCTTAATATGAAGGAGAAATAAAAAAAATCACTAAAATTTTTGAAATAACAATGGTCTTCCACATTGCCACTAAACTTGGCAGGGCCACAATATTTCACAAATTGCCAGAATGACCCGTTTCTCTTTTCTACCTCAACCATTATTTCATCACTGTTGTTGGAACATTAGAGTCTCCTATTTTTCATGGCTTTTAAAACTAGCCCATTGCTGCCATAGAAACTTAATAGATAAGTTGGAAATTAAATGTAGAAGACCAAGATAATCACCCCAGTGGTATTTCTTAATTGGAAAAAAAGTAATATCATTTAGTAATAGATCAAAACAAGTGGCATCAGCAACAAAATGATGCAAAATGTGTGGAGGGAGCTTGGTTAATAAAGGGGAAAATATGAAGCAAGCAAATTATGCAGGCAGTAGCAAGGCACTGGATAGCCTTGAAGAAATATCCTGAGGTAAACTCTTGCTGACCTGCTGAGTTGGCAGGACCATCATTGTCTCTAGCTGGTCAAAACTGTTCTTATCTGGGCTCAGGCATTTTTATGCAGGATGTTTGGGGAAGAAATCTTCTCACAGAACAAATGCATGTATATGTTTATGATGTAACTTTGCATGGCTATTCTTCATTAATTAATATTAAAAGTATTTAAATGATTGTATATATGATGTACAGTATATCTATATCTATATTTCCAATATACAGATTTAACATATTGCTCCAAAACACCCATTTAGTTTCAGGACTAAGGGGGATTTTGAACCTGTATCCTGACTATCATTTGTCAACAATTCATAAAATAACGTATGGTTAATTAACAACTAATTCACAAAAACAATAATGTATTAAATACAGATATTAAAAAGTCTTCAATAAACTCTTCAAGAGAGAAATTGCTAAAGTTCTTCAATCTTAAACAAAAATATATAATTTAAACAGGATTTGGTTTAAATTTTGCCCAGAACCAAGACAGTCTTGAGACATAGTAAGCCAACTATTTATATCACTGCCCACTAACCAAGCTGGGCAGCTTACAAGTTAAAAACATCAACAGATACACAACCATAAAAAAGTTTATTTATTTTGAGCAATAGCCTGAAAAAAGCTTGTGAAACTATGGAACTGGCATGTCTTCAGTGGCAGATTTAACAATTTATAAAACAATCTGAGAGAATCTGGCGTTCTCTTTCTCTTCTCTGTGTCTGTATGTGTGCATGGAATCTCTTTAATGAAACTCAGGGCCAGATGCCTCAGCCTTGCCTCTTCCGTTAAGGCATGGTTCTCAGACTTGCCACACACAGACAGTTTCTTTTAAAGTTGCCGGTATTTCCAAGCCTCTTGGGAATAGAGTAAAACTTTATTTTGCTCAGCTCAGCAGTCTGCCAAGAGTGTGCCTCTCTCTTTCTCTCTCTCTCTCTCTCTCTCCAAATGGTAAAGAACATTACTTATTCTGAATAAATTAAGACATGTGTTGGAAAATTGGGGTCCTAATTAAAGCTGGCATTTTGGTGCTGCCTGCTGGTTAGCTGCTCCTGAGCTCCTTGCTGTAAAGAAACATAATTTGTGACATGGGAAGTCTCTGGCAGGCAGTTGACGCCTATAATAAAGGCCTTCCACCGTACTTCAATAGTGGCTTAATAATCTTGAGTGCAAAGCTTTGAACTTTTGATCTGTAATAACCTTTGTAGAGAAAAAGCAAAGAAGAAAAGTTGCACTTAAGTTTATTGCTCCAAACAGCCATTCAAGCAATTTAGGCTTCCTGTGTGGATCTCCGGGCATTTTCCAGCCAAGTTGTAAAATGGGTTGTTAGTCTGTTCTGTTTATTCATTTTGGACCACTACATATATTTGCACAAAGAACCAGATGTGAATGATTCTGGTAGGTTATGTTCCAGTCATCTTTATTTCTTTGGGTTTGCCTTATTGAACAAATGCTTCCTAAATGCTCATAGGAATAGAGAGCCTTTGTCCATTTCTGTCACATATTGGGACTCTCCTATCCAGTTGACCAAAGCTCAAGTGGAGATCAGTTTTCTTCTCTAAATGTTTCTCTGGATTCAGAAAGAGATCCTTCCCACCCCCCTTTCATAGAGAAAGTGTAGCTCTGGTGTATTTAAGTCCCACATAAAAATAAAGCTTCTGAAGACTCTTGAAATTTCAAGCAAGAACTAAATAACCAAATTATGCTACTTGGTTATTAACTTGTGTCAATTTTTGGCACCATGGGACCACCAAAGAAGGTGTAGAGATGGGAGCCAGGTGATGCATACTGGTTTTATTCACCACCCTTCACATTATTCTCCTGGCTGGCTGGCTTTCATTGCCACCTGGTCTTGCACATATGGCTATCTAAGATAATGGCGATGAGAACAAAATAAAATTATGATACACCTGGCAGAGCTGTCTGATGCATTTGAATTACTTTTTTCTGACCAAGATTCACTGTGCTAAACCCTTTAGTGAGCCATTCAATCACATCTGTTTCCATGTGTCATTTGTACCTTCAATCTCTCTTGCCTGAGACATAGGACTCCCTAGGCTTGTGTATTTAACTAGAACTCTTTGTAAGAAATGTGCCCCTGCACTGCATTCCATATACTGAACATTTTAAGATGTGACTTATAGTTCTAGGAAATAGGAGGATGGCTGTATAGATCTGTTACATATATACTGAATATGGCTATTTTCACAGTCATTGTAAATCCCACTCCAGGTGTGGGGGTTGGAAAACAAAGAATGTGGGGAATATAATGCCTTCCTTTGATGTTACAGGATCTAAAGGAGACAATAAGACACTAAATGTTATTGCACCCTGTTTGCTAAAGTCTGAGATGTGGCCAGGTGTTTCATTAAATGCTATTGCTTTGAAAGTTCAAATTGATTCTATTCAGGAGTATTTTTATTTAGTTATAACAATAAATCCACCTTTTAGCAGTAGAATATGCAGAGTATTTCATAGACTGAAGGAATATCAGGCTTGGATAACTCAGAGCTAAAACAGGCTTAGTAGAAGCCACTGATGGATAACATGGTGGATCAGAGTTCTGCCACATTTTCCCAGAAAAAAATTGGCAGGATATTGCTATGGTACATATATCATCTCATCACCATAAGATGCATTGGCTGTTGAAATATCTTCAAAGGTTAAAGAAAACATACTTCAACTGGAGCTGATGAACTACCTAGATAGGCCCATGTGGCAGCAATAGTATGGGAGTGATTGAACATTATCTTCTTCCATGCTACTTTTTCAGCTTCCTGTTCTAGGTTATGGCCTGGGCTTTCCTAGTCATCTCATCTGATTACTAGCCAGATCTGACCATGATTAGTTTTCATCCAAAATCAACTAGGTGCTGGCTGCATTAATAGAAACATTGTTTACAAGTTTCAACTAGTTGTACTTTATTCTCTATTAAAGGAAAAGTCCCCAACATTTCTGTGACTGGCAGCGGCGGTGCAGGTGATGGGGGGTGGGTGGGGAGGGGATGCTTTCGCGCGTGCGTCTGCTGCTTGCACAAATGGAGCTTGCACTTGCCTGCCGCTTGCGTGGCCCAGTTCCCAATGGGCCGCTGACTTGTTCCGGTCCGTGGGCCGGGGGCTAGGGACCCCTGCTCTATTTAGACCTTTAAATCTCCTCTAACTAATATAGTTAGTATATTTGTTAAGTGTGGATACCACATTTTAAGAAGGCTATAGAGGAATTTAATCTCTATAATCCCAACAAAATGATAGAAGGTAGCAATGAGGTCAGTCAACAGGGTGAAAAACATATTCTGTGATAAATGTTTGAAGGAACTGGACATGTCTAATCTGAAACAGAGAACTAAAGAGGCAGGGGAGATGACAAAGGTCTACAAAAAGGCGAGGACAAAGTACTTGATTTTTGTTGGCTCTGACAGCAGGATGATAAGGACTTCTGTGCTATTGATTTATAGCATTATTTAGCCAATATAATGTACCATATAAAGCCTATCCACATTACTGTATATTACTGCTGCAATGGTTGGATGATGCTATAAATTGTAAGCATAAAAATCATCTAGCTCTAAGAATCACGTTATAGGAGATAGATTTCACTTAAATATTAGATGAACAATCTTGATGATAGAAACAGTTTGACAATGAATTTATTTTACAAGTTGATGGATCTTCCTGGCTGGAATTCTTCAAGCAAAGGCTTGAGGTTAGATTTCCTGCATCTAGTAACCTGGAAACACCTACAAAGTCTCCTCCACCTTTATCTCCTTAAACTTCATAGGTTTAGATTTGCCCCTGTATTTGTTGTCTCTGCAACAAACAAAACATAGCTCAAATTATTCAATTTTTGCAGGACCCAATCTGAGTTGGTCACCGGGACCAGAGGTTTAGTCTTCTACTCTCTCTCTCTCTCTCTCTCTCTCTCTCTCTCTCTCTCTCTCTCTCTCTCTCTCATAATGAAGGTTGGAAAAGTTTATGCAAGAGACTTCATTGCAATCATGTGACGGTGGGCGTGACTAGCTGGTCATGTGACCGAGTGGGCATGGCTAGCTGGTCATGTGACCAGGTCAGCTTGGCTACATGCATAGGGACTAAGAGGGCTGAAAAAAGTGAATTATGACCGGTCCTCACACGACTGGTCCTCACACCTATGACCGTCCTCACATTTATGCCCATTGCAGCATTCTTAACAACCGTGTTACTCATTTCACAACTGCGGTGCTTCTCTTCAGCACGGTGACAACATAGGGTGCAAAACGTAAAATGTGAGGTCAGTCGTAAGTGCGAGGACTGGTCAAAAATCACTTTTTCAGCCTCTGAGTAGTCCCTATGTGCACCTAGCGTGGCCAGGTGGTCATGTGATTGGGTGGGCATGGCTAACTCGATGTCACTCATGTCGAGGGGCGCTTCTCCTCACCTGGCCTCTCGTGACCGTGGGGATGCTGCAATGGTCGTGTGAAAAACTGTCATAAGTCACTTTTTTCAGTGCCATTGTAACTTTGAATGGTCACTAAATGAACTGTTGTAAGTCAAGGATTACCTGTAGAAAAATACAAAAAGCTTCTTTGCTTGCAAAAAGCTGCCCTAAATACCAATCATTAGATTAGAAATACCTGCAAACTGGAGTTACAAATCAGGCAGGGTGCCAGAGCACCTTGAGGAATGAAAATAGTTAAAATGCAATGATAACTATCAGCAGCCAACTCTTGCTCAGAAAGTGAAGCCCTTTAGCAGAGAGGTCATTTAAGCTCTCCAGAAAGTGGGTGGGCATATTTGGGCTACAAAATGCCGAGCTAAAGAAACAAATTAACAAAGTACATAGGGGACCCAGGTTCAAGCATCCCAAGCTTGTCAGGACCACAATAAAATTACTTCATGCCACA
>QLTV01004416.1:2988805-3019080 GCA_003457575.1 Thermophis baileyi | reverse complement strand
TCTATTCCATTCCATTCCATTCCATTCCATTCCATTCCATTCCATTCCATTCCATTCCATTCTATTCTATTCTATTCTATTCTATTCTATTCTATTCTATTCTATTCTATTCTATTCTATTCTATTCTATTCTATTCTATTCTATTCTATTCCATTCCATTCCATTCCATTCCATTCCATTATTCTATTCTATTCTTTACTTGGGGTTTGATTTTGGGAATGGCAATGCTTTTTAGGTGTTACGTGACTGCTTCTATGGTAAATACCTTAATTGGGGATCCCATGGGTGTTTCTGTGACCTGATTTTATACATAATTGTTAAACTGGAAGTAGGTAGTAAGGCTGAGATTTAAAGAGGCAAAGTACACGGAACATCTCCTTAGGAGAGGTCAGAAGAAACATGTGGGCAGAGGCAATTACAAGGGGACTGGCCAGAAACAGACAAAATATGAGAAGGTTTAGTCATCCTCCCTGGCTTATGTCAGTGACTTATCCATAGAGTTACAGCAAAGCTAAGGAGCCACAAAAGGAGATTTTAGTTAAAACTAAATGGAAATTTCCGAGAACCCTTTTTTTCTGAATGTCATTGACCTTTCCTCCAAGGAAAGAGCCACATTCAAATCTTTCAGCCATTTTTGTGGTAGTTGAGAGACTGTCTCCTGTACTTTCTGCCTGCCCTGTATGATTAGAGAGTTGGCATGTTTCAGATCCTGTTGATTAAATCATACCATCTGATGAGAACCAGGAATTGGGCTTCCTTTGTTGCAGTGCTTCTCCTCTGTAAGAGAATTCTCCCAGGTCTCATTTAAATGGGCCATAGAGAACGGTTCTTCCCCGTGGCCTTGGGCTAGCATATGTCGTAAGCCTCTTATGGGAATGCTTTGTGCTCAGATTGTGTGTGTTATTGTTCTCTCTGGACAGTTGTTGTTCCTTTCTTTTTATTATACTGTTGCAAACTCTTTTTAATATTATACCCAGCCCGAAGTCATTATGGAGTCAGGGCCTTAGAAATTTGACAAACAAGCATACTTGTTGCAGTTAATAGGACATATTCCCCACAATGGCCCAGATAACATTATATCCAAGCATTTGGCACATGAAAAATGGTGGTTGTGTTATCAAGATGTCTGCTGTCATTGCTGCCACTGAAGAAAGAACCAAAACCAAAATAGAACTCCTTAGAAAAGCTTGGCACCACCTGTGGTGAACTCCATGCTTTAAATAACCATGGGAGATTTTGCCCTCCTTCTGAAGAAATTTGGTGAAAGAATCTTCACAGTTTCTCTGCCTGCAAAGTGGGATGAGAATTTGAGAGGCTATTTTAGAACAGCTGCCAATTTAATGTTTATTTGCGCTGCTTATCCTTCTCAGAGGGGGTTCCCACATAGAAGGCACCTAGGGCTGCCAGTCACACATCTTGCAACTAGTCTTTCTTTTTTCCTTAATGGGTTTTTGTTTCTGTTGTTAGAAAATAGAAGAAGCTCCAGAGAACTCAGAAATACAGAAATGGCTGACATTGGAATCCCTCATAGCATTTTGTAAATGAAGTATAATGATGGCATAAAAAACCCCTTGCCGTAGGAGTATGGGGCTGATTTCCCCACCCCCTGATATTAAGGTCTTCCTTCTCCATCTCAAAAACTTGTATTACTCTTAAGAGGAATGACATTCTTAGATGGAATATTTATAGACTAAACAAAATGGTTAGCCTGACAAATTCTTCCAGTCACATCAGAGAAATAGCAAATCTGCTAAGCTTCCCTTTAAAATCTCTGTTTTCAGATCACAAGTTGCAATAAAACCAAAAAGCGGACTGCCTTTGTGAGCCTATCTGAGGGATGGTTTTTATGAGCATACTTTTCTTAACTAACTGCTGTGATCTTGCCTACTGAGTCCTGAAATTAAAGTGTAGAAGAGAAAAGGGTGGGTGAGTGGAGGGGACATGCCCCAAAGCAACCAGCAGCTGAATTGACAATGATTAGGTAGATGACTGTTATTATTGGAACTCACAAGTTGCTATTTGTTTGGTGTGCCTGGTCTGCAAAGCATACAATGGAAATGAAAGCCAGAACAAATAATGTGGTGGTGGGGAGACATTAAGCCACTTGAAATACTAGGGGGAGAATGTAAGCTTGCTGAGATTTGCATGCAAAGAAAAATTGTATAGGATGTGATTGCTAACAAATTCTGCACTCATATCCACTGGATGATTGCAGTGTTGAAGCTCAAATGTTTGGCACATGCCCAAATCTATACAAGCTCTCTGGAACATCTGGGCAAGTGCCCAACTCTCACTCCATCCCATCCCAGGAGAGTTAATTTTATTTATTTATTTATTTATTTATTTGTTTGTTTGTTTGTTTGTTTGTTTTGCTGCCCATATAAGGCAATTCTGAGCAGCTTACAGATGATAAAAATATAGACATGAAAAGAATTAATCTTAAAAGGAATGATTTAAGAACTAAGACCAAGTGGATGGACAACACAGAGGTATGAGGTCTTCTTCTTAACCCCATCAATCCCCTCCAGCAAAGTGCGTCCCCCATTGATGCCCCAAGTGAACCAACAAGGGTTTCAAGGCCCTTCCGAAAGATCAGGAGGGAGGGAGGAAGCATATCTTACCTTTGATGGTAGAATATTCCACAAGGTGGGAGCCACAGCTGAAAAGGCTCTTCTCCTCTGCCTTGCCAGCCTTAACAGATAGAGTTTGCAGCAAGTCGCTTCCACTGGAGCAAAGGGGGGGGGGCTAATCCCATTGCACAGATACCCTGGACCCATGCCATAAACGTTGACCAATTATACCCTGATATGGAATTGAGAGAGAAATAACTGGTCTTCTGCAGGGGTGGGTTCTAATTTACCTCACTGCTGGTTCGCTTCCTCCTGCGCCGCATGGCTGCATGTGCATTGCATGCCATGTGGCTGTGCCGCACGGGCGCACACATGTGCAGTGCCGAAAATTTGTATTTTTTTTTTTAAAAAGCCAAAACCAAGATGGCGGTGCATGCGCAGTGCCGGGGACTCGGCTTCTGCGCATGCGTAGAAGAAAAAAAACAATAGCAAAAAATTCCCCCCCCCCCAAAAAAATCCCCAAAAAGGATGGGGGTGTCCACGGACTGGCACCGACAGAACCGGCTCCGTGACGTCACCAGCGGGTTGCTACTGGTTCTATTGAACCGGTGCAAACCGGGAGGAACCCACCTCTGGTCTAATGTCTGCAAAACATAAGCCCTTGAGGGTAATGGAGAGAATCTAGACAACTGAGGGATAATTTCTTCCACATCAACATACTTCCACACCAGGATAAGAATACTGTACACAGGAAAGCTGTTTTTGACTCAGACAACTGGTTCTTCTAGCCCAGCATTGTTGATATTGGGAGGTGTTGGGATTCAGGGTTTAGTGACTGTGGTCTAAGCATCCTATTTCCTTGTGTTTCACTAGAGTTGCTAGCAAAATGTCAGGAAATCTGTGGGTTTGATCATGGTCACTAAATTCTGAAGCCCAACACTGTCCAACAGATAATGGCAGTGAAAGTCTACAACAGTGTATTGCTGATATTTTTGAACCCTTCATTATTTTCTTCAAGACCTCCTTTGAAGATACACAGGGAATTATGAAGAACAGAGCCTTTCAACTGCACTTTTGCTCCTAAAATGCCCACAGGCAGTTAAAAGAGGTAAAGTCTCTTTCAGATTGATCTTCGTTCCTGGTGGCTTCATAGTCACATCCATTTAGTATGTTTGGGAACTGTGCAGGAATGGTTTGCCATTTCCCAAGATGTTTTCTTCAGTTTATCAATATAGGCAATAAAACTTGCTGCATCCAAACGTTAACTGTGGTCCAGTTCTACCTAATTTGTTGAGATCATCCAAGGCCTGCTAGTTGTTATGTGGCACCTAAATAAGCTTTTGAGTATCAGGCAAGTATTGTTTAATTTTCTCAGGTTTTAACTTTCAATGTATCTTTCATCCCTGCAGTTCTGCCCTTTGTCAGTTTAATGACATTTTTATTAGTTGCTGTAAACCACTCTTTGTGATTGTGTGTGTATGCATTAGTCACTGCTGTTTTCTTAGTAAGATTTCAGAAGGGGTTTGCCATTGCTTCCTTCCTAAGGCTGAGAGAGAAGGATTGGCCCAAAGTCATCCAGCTGGCTTCAAGCCTAAAGCAGGACTAGAACTCATGGCCTCCAGTTTTCTATCCCGATGCCTTAACCACTATACCAAACAGGCTCTTATAATTTACTCTAGAATGATGAATTTCAAGATTCACTTTCAATAAACTGTGAAAATCCCAACCTATATCTCTATTTTCCCATGACACTTTCTATGATAATTTAGCTATTATAACATGTAAATCATGATTTATAGCATGATAATTTTAGACATGACACCTCTGTGACAACAGTATGTTCCAACAATCTCCTCTGTGGCCTTGTGAGGATGGAAAAAAAAATGAGGACCATGTCTTGGAAGTTTGCCCAGCAGTGATTTATGGTTTAACATAACGATGGCCTTTTTTTTTTTTAAGCGTTTGGGAACTTCACTTAACAATTCTGACAGAGTGGAAGAGGAGAAGGTATTGTGGATGAATCATATAGGCAAGTTAGAAGTTTTCCCAGAAATGATTTATGGTTTAACATAACGATGGCCTTTTTTTTTTTTAAGCGTTTGGGAACTTCACTTAACAATTCTGACAGAGTGGAAGAGGAGAAGGTATTGTGGATGAATCATATAGGCAAGGGTAGAGTTTAAATTTGTTTTCTGTGCTTTAGGAGAAGGTTTGGATTATATTTCTTTTTAAAACAATGTTAATCCTGTGTTAGAGTTCACACTGCAATTTTCTTGCTTCCTTTTTCAAAATAGAAAGAAAATGAACAACTGAGCCATGGATGGTTGGAGAAATCTCTTTAGAGCCATATGATCCCAAACATAAGACCAAAAGTTACCCATTCCTGGTTTAACATGTGCACATTCAGCCAGATGTGGTTAAATAAATCAGATTTAGCCAAACCATGGCTTAACATGACAAGAGAATCCAGCTAGTCTGGCTTTCTATTCATGGAACTTTAATATACATTCTATATAGTTTTATATGTTGTAACTCATTGACAACAAATAAATTACAATCTGATGATTATTTGGACATAGTGTGGGGCAGCTGGCATAAACTACAGACTCGGAATTAGTTAAATAGTGTAAATAAAATGGCGATTGTTTCTCTCTTAGCAAAAACGGTGCTTGTAAATTGTTCTAATATCTTTGCTTACTATTTTGTTATTTGGCATGAACCTGGTCTATGGAGTCTAAATTATTGCCTCAAAACTGCAGCCTAAGGAAGATAATTTTGCAAACTCTGCTTTCTAGAACAGTCATCTAGAGAAAAGGTTACATTTAAAGTTCCTGGCATGCATTAGGGATTAAGTCCATGTATCAAGGTTAGTTGTAGGATCTGCTATAAATGAGTCACAGCCAGAAGGACTAGAAAATTACAGATAAGAAATAGGCTGCAGGAAGCAGATATAGAGCTAAACTTGGTTATACTTCGTAACTAAGATGCCTTCTGGCATTTAAATAGAGTACTGAGACCCAATCACATATGGCTGTTGAAGTAGAATTATGCTAGAAAATGAAGCAAACGCCTTTTAGATAAACCAATATGTTTATTCTTTAGTCTAGGAATGAGAACTGTGGTCTTCCAAGCATTGTTGAGCAATAGCTCTTAGCATCCTATAAAGGACATTTTGACTGGATTTTCTAAACTTTATATGGAAATGGTCTGTTGCATAAATCTTTTCACACTGGTTGGACATAAACAAGATATATCAGCCATTCTTTCCCAGATTTATCTGGAGTTCATGTCTCAATTTGCCAGACATGAGAAATATGAACATGGTATGTCTGTCATAATTATGACAAATCTCAATGATTATATTTGCTAAGAAAATAGACATTGATCCATCTAGTAGGACTAGCTCATTCATATTGGGAGAGCTCTACTCTGGCTTTTCTGCCATTTTTATTCCATATGCTCTCACTTGCCTATTCCTTTTCTGATGGCAGCAACTCTACCCTTTATTCTTTGGCCATTGGGCTAGTTTATAGGGGTCTTAACAGAATGGAAAACATAAGCATCCTCTGCCATCTGGTCACATGGTTTTTCAAATAGACAAACTGTGCTTTGTGGACGCTGGAAAAAAGCTGGAAAGATCAGATAATGGTTTTCACACAGAGAGAATCTGTCATAGAGATGGACAGTTAAAAGAAGCTAAAAGAAAGTTAGCAGAATTGGAATTAAACTTAGATAGAAGAATATGGGAATGACTAGTAATCAAAGATGGAATTAAGTATGTGGGGTGTGCATGTGGGAGGAACTGACTATCCAGAGTGATTCTAGATCACTGAAAAATGCAAAGAGGAAAACAATGCAGCATGGGATCTGTCTACCCAGTGCAGAGGTCTATAGGAATAAGAGGATCTGAAGGCAGTTAAAAAAAAAAGATGAAGGCTGCACTAATCATGACAGGTTACATGCTATAAACCTTGTAGCTTACCAAACAATTGGAACCTTTATTAACTCTTTGGGGAATTTAGTGATAGCTAAACATCTAGTTGTGTTTTAGGACTGGCACATTTTCATATTAGTAGAAGCAATTGGGTTGCAGATAGGGAGAGTTAGTTTCAAAATGGTGGAACAATGGGTCCCATAAAACAATTTATTGCATTCTTTTAAAGTGGAAAAAAGAAAGGGAGGTGGGATGAAAGAGGGCAGAAATTATGTTTGCATTTGTTACATGGATTATTGTAAACTGGCCAAGTGCTTTTGAATGTTTCCCATAGGGCAGCTGTTTTGGAGCTTAGGTACAACAAAACTGTGGTTTTAGGAGGACAATGGGCAAACTTGATCTCAATTCACCACCCATCCTCTTTCTTATCAAAAGTAGAGTGTTCATTCTGTATAATAGGCTGAAATTACCTAGCACTAACAAGGTATGAACCTGGGATCTTTTACAGGAAATATCCAGAGATATGAGCCTTCCTTTATAGCAATAGCAATAGCACTTAGACTTATATACCGCTTTACAGTGCTTTACAGCCCTCTCTAAGCGGTTCACAGAGTCAGCATATTGCCCCCAACAATCTGGGTCCTCATTTTACCCACCTCGGAAGGATGGAAGGCTGAGTCAAGCTTGAGCCTGTGAGATTTGAACTGCCGAACTGCAGCTAGCAGTCAGCTGAAGTAGCCTGCAGTACTGCACTCTAACCACTGTGCCACCTCGGCTCTTTAATACACCTCGGCTCTTTAATACCACCTTTAATACAACCTGTTGCATGAGTGACTTAAAGGAACATTTAAAGTGCCATTTTATGGTACATATTAAACATTATTTTGCCATCTTTGCTAATAGTGCCTTTCTCCACCCTCTGTACTTTTCTATGTTGATAGAATCATTTTCTACTATCATCATTCTTGATAAAGCATCATGTTCACTGATTATGCTACATTAATAACCAATATTATTGAACCAAGATTATATATAATTTTCAATAAACAGTTCTGACAGTGTTAAAACACTCTCTTTTTAGATTTTTTTTCTAATGCAATTCTTGTATAGAAAAATGTTGTCTTTCAAATACCTGCTATTGATCTCAGTGCTATCATTATAACAGAAAATCTGATCGCCAAATCTGATAATCCAGGGGGATTTTATCTTTCCACAGTGGTGACCTTTGGCCCTAGGCAAACAAGTCATTGGAGGCCTCCCTGGAAGATGAATATTTATAACAGAAAGCTATATGGGTGTTCAGGAAAAAAAGGTGCTCCATTACATAGACTTCATCAAAGCTGATACAAATATACTGATGTAGGTGGCTGCCTAGCTAAGATGAGGCTACACAATCTTCACTGTAAAGCTAAGTAATGCCAAAACTGGGTCTCCTTTAAGTGAAGTTGTTCTGGACAATTGCTCCATTTACTTCCTCAAAGCTACCTCTGTCATAATAATAATACTATTACTAAATTTGCAGATGATACAACAGTGGTGGGACTGATCTCTGGGAGTGGGTGGGATGAGTCTGCCTATCAATATGAGGTGGAACAGTTGCTTTCGTGGTGTGGAGACAATAAATTGGTCCTTAACACAAATAAGACCAAGCAGCTTATAGTGGACTATAGAAGGAATAGATCAGACATCCAGCCTTTGCTTATCAATGGAGACCGAGTGGAGCAAGTGGCCAGTTTTAAGTTTCTGGGTGTCATCATAAAAGAGGACCTGACCTGGGGCATTCACATTGCAGCACTGGTCAAAAGGGCCCAGCAGAGATTATACTACCTGAGACTTCTCAGGAAACAACAACTGAATGAAAAACTGCTGGTGGCCTTCTACCGCTGCACCATAGAGAGTATTTTAACTTACTGCATCTGTGTATGGTTTGCTAATTGCACAGTGGCAGATAGGACAGCACTCCAGAGGGTTAACGTCATTGCCCAGAGGATCATTGGTTGCCCTCTCCCCTCTTTGGAAGAGCTCTATAGCTCCCGTTGCCTTAAGAAAGTTCAAAACATTCTTAAAGTTCCATCTCATCCTGGGCACCCTTTTTTTGAACTTTTACCATCTGGCAGATGGTACAGAATAATAAAAACAAGGACAAATAGGCTGAAAAACAGCTTCTATCCCAGAGCAATAACTATATTGAATTCTACTGTATAGTGCAATATTAATGCAATATCAGGGGTTTTCAATTAAATTGTATAGAATGTGAAGGATGTGTGTTTGTGTTTTATTTTTATAATTATAATATACACTGAAGATGGCATTTAATTTTGTTGTAAGAGATTAAATGAAAATAATATAAAATATATATGAAAATTTAACATTAAGTCAGAGGTTGTTAAGAGCCGAGGTGGCGCAGTGGTTAGAGTGCAGTACTGCAGGCTACTTCAGCTGACTGTTCAGCAGTTCAGCGGTTCAAATCTCACCAGGCTCAAGGTTGACTCAGCCTTCCATCCTTCCGAGGTGGGTAAAATGAGGACCCAGATTGTTGGGGGCAATATGCTGACTCTGTGAACCGCTTAGAGAGTGCTGTAAAGCACTGTAAAACGGTATATAAGTCTAAGTGCTATTGCTATTGCTATTGTTGTATTACTGTTGTCTCAAAACACATCCAGAATCATTCCAATAGCATTATCAAATTGAGGTGTAGAAAAAGAGACCTTTTGCATGTGTTTAGCCTGCTCAAATATGAGTCAGATATGAGAGATTGACTCTTCAGAAGGAGTTTCCAGTATTTCCAGCTATTTAATTCTTGGATTTTTGAAGTTAAGGATGAGACTCTTGAGGGACAGATTCTGCACTCATTTTAACATGAGTAACAACCTACTTTGGAGTAGGAATTCTAAAAAAAAAAAAAGGCATTCTGAATCAAGTGAGATCTCTTCTTAGCCTGGGCATGAGAATAAATGCTTTTTAGTCAGAAAACCCATAGACTGGAAGACAGAAGTGGGAGTGTTGGAGATGAATGTATTGAAGATCAGCTTTGGTAAAAGTCATCAAATGAATAAAGAGCCACTTCTATTTAGATAAATGCACCATTACTCAGAAACTAGCAAAAATATCTGAAATTAATAAAACAAATTAAATCATTCTGCACTCATTTTATTTGCATAATATTATCAATACATGATCGATTTGAGCATGGAAGATTCAATCAACTTGAATAGCAATAGCAATAGCAATAGCACTTAGACTTATATACCGCTTCATAGTGCTTTTACAGGCCTCTCTAAGCGGTTCACAGAGCCAGCATATTGCCCCCAACAATCTGGGTCCTCATTTTACCCACCTCGGAAGGATGGAAGGCTGAGGCAACCTTGAGCCGGTGAGATTTGAACTGCCGAACTGCAGCTAGCAGTCAGCTGAAGTAGCCTGCAGTACTGCACTCTAACCACTGCGCCACCTCGGCTCTTACTTGAATGTATGGGACACCTTGAATGCACGAGATAGGATATTAAAGCTGGGCTAAAATGTGGTTGGCTATATTTTTGGTTCAGTGTATTGTGTTAAACTAGCCAAAATGGGTAGAAATTCTCAGGCAACAACATGGGATATTTGATCAAAACCTATATTTTGGGGGACAGAGTGGTTCACAACACATGGACTAATCTTTGAGTTAATATTTGGCCCTATCTATTTTAATCCATTAGATCAAAACATTTTCATGACACAACTATAAGTTACGAAATGTTTTGGGGGGGGGGAAACAGGAGCCATTTTTTTAAAAAAGAAAAATCTTGTTTATTTGGAAAAAGAAAGAAGTGGGGAAGGCTGGTCGAACGTGCCAAAATAGCTAAGCATTTAATGTCCAGGAGCTTTGCTTTCCCAAGAGTTCTCTGAGCATTCATTTAAATAATTTCCATTTTGTGTTGCATTAAAGTTGACAGAGGGGAAACAAATGAGCAGCCATCTGCTAATCAGTTTAGTTTTTCATAATAAAAACAAAGTTGCAGCTCAAAGGGCAGGAGAACTGACTTGAGGAGCATGTGTAATTTGAGTGAGGGTCTTTCCCACTCCCTTGTAAAATGTTATCCATTCGTTCTTGAATTGGCAGAATACATTTCCAACATGAAATCTGCTGCCTTCGTTGCTAATCTTTATACTGCCTCTATGGCCCCTGTTCTCTGTTACTGCCAGTCACTTGACAGCCCTCCAAGATAATGGGTGACAAAACCTAACAGGTTTTACCTACCTTGAGGCTTTCCTGGGGTTAAAAGGAGATAAATGCTACTTCAATACCCATTTCAGGCTAATTAGGGCTAAAGACTGCCTCATTCATGAGCTGGGAATGAGACAACAGAAATATCATGGAGAAAAGGCAGCAAATGAATGTTGGCAGGACACTGTGCGATTGTTAGGTGTAAGTGGGGACACAGCTTAGGAAATGGAGGCAGATTTCTGAACACAACAGGGGTGAACTAAAACCATTCTTAGGGTTCAGCATGATGAGATGGTGCTTAGATTTCAACGTCCAGGATTTGAGTGGGAATAAAATAGCAATGTTGCCTCAAGGAAAGTACCTCAGTGTACTGCAATGCATAATATATTGAAATAATGCTGGAGAAAGCCGAGCGTGTTCACAGTCAAATCTGTCCAAAATCAAAGAAGTCCAGTGGGCGACTTTGGGTTAGTTATCATCTCTCGGCCCAACCTGTTTGACAGTCATGGGGTATTGGATTACATTGTCATGAACTCCTGAAAGAAAGACAATATAAAAATTAAACACAACGGTGTGGTTAAGGCACAAAGGACCACCTATTTCAAATAGTAGGGGAGAGTTGATGGGCAAAGTAAAAACAGCAGCAACATGGAAGAAATGACCATGGAATGCTGCAGTTACTGATTTTAAAGGAAAACGAAAATGTAAAAATCTTGGACTTGACTTCTTGAGGTGGGGCCATTGACTGAAACCCCATGCTTCAAAAGATGGTTTAATATTTGAAATGTTTGCCTCGGTGACTTAGACCAAGCGTTTGGGAAAAGAAGTTTAATTAGCAGAATTGCAGCCTTGGATTAGTAGAAGGATTGCTGGATATTTTATCATGAAATGAGCTCAAGGAATTTCAATAGCAATAGCACTTAGACTTATATACCGCTTTACAGTGCTTTACAGCCCTCTCTAAGCGGTTCACAGAGTCAGCATATTGCCCCCAACAATCTGGGTCCTCATTTTACCCACCTCGGAAGGATGGAAGGCTGAGTCAACCTTGAGCCGGTGAGACTTGAACCGCTGAACTGCAGCTAGCAGTCAGCTGAAGTAGCCTGCAGTGCTGCACTCTAACCACTGCACCACCTCGGCTCTTATCATCCAAGGACTGTGTGGGAATTGGCTAATCTGAAAAAAAACTGGACTGCCCTCTTGTTATACTGGCAAGCTAGTCAAGTGAATTCTTTTCCTTTCCTAAGCTACACGCTATCTACCTTCTAAAAAAGTTTGCATTGCCAAGAAGACAGAGATGTTTGCTCTGGTTGGAAGGAAGAAAATCCTTTCTTTGCCCAGATGAGAATAATCACTTCTTTCTTCTTCAGAATCTAGAAAGAAGAGCTTACTGTGCTGAAGCAGAAGCTGCGTTGCTTCAAAATAACTCTTCTCCCGCTCCACCATCCTTTTAAATAACTCCTCTAAAGCAGTGCTTCTCAACCTTGGCAACTTTAACATATGTGGACTTCAAATCCCAGAGTTCCCTAACCATCTTTTAAGCTCTGTCCTGGGAGTTAGTCTAAACATTACAAAGCAGCCAAGGTTGAGAAGCACTGCTCTGAAGCATCAAAGGATTTTGGAGCGCACAAAAGCCCAAAATAGCTGCATGAGTTCTATGACCATATAGTTTCCACGAAGGAAGTCTTGCATATATACAGGAGGTTCTCAACTTACAACTGTAATTGTACCTGGATCCCCAGTTGTATGTCATGGCAGTCATTAAGCAGGTCCCCATGTGAATGTGCCCAATTTTATTACCTTTTTTGCAGCAGTTGTTAAGTGAACCCATTTCTTCAATGGGCTGGAAACCAGAAGTAAATGCTGGAAACCAACAAAACAAACAAACAAAAAACCCTCACCAAAAATTGTGGCTATGTGTCCTTGGGATATTGCAAGCAGCTGAAAATGCAAGTCATTTTGCCAAGCACCCAAAATGTAATCACATGACTGTGGGGGATTGTGTGGCTGCCGGAACTCCAGAACTGGGTTGTAACTCCAGGAAGGTCTGTCACAACTTTGAACGGTTGCTAAGTGACCACTCGTTAAGCGAGAATTACCTGGATGGAAAATGCTCCAACTTGAAGTGTTCAATGTCATTCTTCAGCCATGATGTTACTGTTCTGAAATTCACCTCTTTCATTGGCATGCTGGTGCACAGACAACTTTTCTACTGCAAAACCATACATTGTCTGCAGATTATAAGGGCAGGGGAGACAAATAGATTGTTCTTCTCCAGGCTGCTTTGCCATCTTTCTTGTAAGCATTTAAGCTCTGATCTTTGCAAGCAAACAAAAGTCAGGTAAACTAGCAACTGTTCCATAGTTTTTATAATGTGCCTTTGTCTAAGCAATTTTGTCAAAGTTCATAGTTTTTGTATCAGGGTCTGAGCTTGTAAATGGCTGCTTTCCAAAGTTCTTGTGACCTAGAGCAGATGGGAAGGAGGGTGGATTGTGAACTTCACACCTTCTTTGGACTAGAAGCTTGTGGCAGCTGGAGAAGGAGGCAGTGTAATTTAGTTCATAAAGTTCAGGGTGCAAATGCCATTTAGTGTATGTGTGGAATTGGTGTCATTTCATAGAGCTTCAAGTGCAAGGTGGTAACAGGAATAAATCAGAACGTGTGGATTTTTATATTTTCATGTGACACCTTAGAAGATGGATATTCACTGTACTCAAATACATAAGGTTTTCATTTTCGGGAAAGCGGTGTAAAGTTTTTCATGACTAGAATATCATTATCATGTTTTCAGACTGACAAGTTGTGATTAGCATTGTTCTTTCTCTCCTTTTGCACTGTCCATCAAAGCCCCAACTAGATGTATTGCAGGGGTGGGTTCTAACTTACCTCGCTGCTGGTTCGCTTCCTCCCATGCCGCGTGGCTGTGCCTCGTGGGTGCGCGTGCGCTTCACGCGCACACGCGCATGCGCAGTGCAAAAAAATAAAAATAAAATTCAAAATAATAATAAAAAAAGCTGAAAACAAGATGGCGACGCATGTGCAGTGCCGGAAACTCAGCTTCTGCGCATGCGCAGAAGAAAAAATAATTTTTTTTTCAAAAATAAAATAAAATCAAAACAATTTCCAAAAAAAGATGATGGCGCCCACAGACCGGCACTGACCAAACCGGATCCCTGATGTCATTGTGACATCACCAGCGGGTTGCTTCCGGTTTGGGCAAACCGGTCCGAACCGGGAGGAACCCACCTCTGATGTATTGTCTCTTGAGTCTTAACTATGGAATTCAAGCTCACCTACAGTAGCTACTAGTAAGAAAACTGATTTATTTACATGGCTATATATAAAGTTCTAAAATGGGGCTCTGCACACAGTGTGACAATATTTATTAAATTAATGGAAGAGAGAATGCTGCATTTTGGAAGCTGAGTGGTCATATAATAATAATAAAAAAGAACAAATGAAGTGTAGAAAAGAGTCATGGCAAGGCAAAGTATTATATGGCAGAAAAAAAAAAAAAAAAAAACTGGCAGGCAAAGCTGATAATGATAAGACCTGACAATGGCCAAGAGCAGGAAAGTTGGAGAAAGAAATAAAGGGGCTAATTTTGGTTGCACTAGATTAAGTCTTAAGAACAAATGCGTACAAAGTCAGAATTGAGAAGATAGCAACCAACAGCAAATGCCACCTCTGCAAAGAAGCTGAAGAAACAGTGGACCACCTTGTTAGCTGCTGTAAGAATGCACAAACTGACTACAAACAATGGCATGACAAACATGCCACAATGGCAACAATGGTGCCATTGGAAATTCTGCAATCAATACCATTTGCCTGCAAGCAAGAAGTGGTGAGAATACAAAATAGACAATGTAATATAAAATGAGGAAGCTAAAGTGCTCTAGGATTTTAGAATTCAAACAGATAGGCCCCTAGCACATAACACCCCAGACTGTTGATAAGAAAGACACACAAAAATGTCTGATAGTGGATATGGGATTAACCTGGACAGAGCAGAATAGAATAGAAAGAACTGGAGAAAATCACAAAAGACAACAACCTGCAAATAGAAATAGAATGACTATGGCAAAAGAAAACAGGTAAGTAACAAGTCCCTTAGGTGCAATCCCAAAACATCTGGAGCACCATTTGAATACCATTGGCATTGATAAAATTACCATCAGTCAACTACAAAATGTGGAACAGCTTACATTCTATGACAATACCTTTAACACCATGAAACAACATCTCCCTATTCCAGGTCCTTGAGAGGACTCGATAGGTTTATAAAAATGTCAAATCCAGTCTAAATATTTGGCTGTGCGACAAACTATAATAATAATAACTAAACATTCCTGCAACAATATCTGTAGCACCATCAAACATTCACATCTGCCTATCCCAGGTCCTTGGAAAGGACTCAATAGATCAGAGGTCTTCAAACTTGGCAACTTTAAGGCTTGTGGACTTCAACTCCCAGAATTCTCCAGCCAGCTATGCTGGCTGGAGAATTCTTGGAGTTGAAGTCCACAAGCCTTAAAGTTGCCAAGTTTGGGGACCCCTGCAATAGATAGACAAAAACGTCAAATTCAGTCTGAATATCTGGCTGACTGTATGACAAACCATAATAGCAACAGCACTTAGACTTATATATCACTTCACAGTGCTTTACATCCCTCTCTAAGTGGTTTACAGAGTCAGCATATTGCCCCCAACAATCTGGGTCATTTTACAGACCTCGGAATGGAAGGCTGAGTCAACCTTGAGCCTGGTGAGATTTGAACTGCCAAATTGTAGGCAGCCGGCAGTCAGCAGAAGTAGCCTGCAGTACTGCATTCTAATCACAGTGCCATCGCGGCTCATAATAATAATAAAGAATAATAATAAACCACCATTCCTTTTTCCAAATGTAAATTGTAGGAGCGATACTAAAACAGGAGGATATAGCCTTAGGACAGCATTCAGTCTTCCCAAATGATACCAAATGTGACAGAAAGGGAAAATTGTGTATGAAGGAATAGTCTTATAAATAGAATTTAATTGATTTAATTTAGCTTAAATGCAAATACATATTAAAGTAAATTTATATTTTGATTAGATCTTGACTACTTTCAGGAATGTGATTGCTGGTGAGTTTTTCAAAGATGAAATGATATTATTGGCTACCCAAAATTACATATACCTGCACTAGAAGAATTACTCATTCATGCGTGAATATTGACCTATCTTCCCTAACAAGGATAGATAAACCTGCATAGATGCATTCACATACACTTTAAGCCAGTAATAATTAACTGAATATTGAGGATGAAGAAGAAGATCATATGAAGTGGGTTCATAGCAGGGGTGGGTTCTGGATCCTTTTGCTGCCGGTTCGCTCAGGGTTGCGCGCGCCCCTGCAGCAATAAAAAATTAGCTTCTGCGCATGCGCAGAAGCAAAATCCAAGATGGCGGCGCCCACGGAGACACCGGCAGAACCGCCTTTGTGACATCATTGCCGCGTTACTAACGGTTCTAAAGAACCAGCTAGAACCGGTAAGAACCCACCTCTGGTTCATAGAACATATGAACCCATTAGACCCATTCCTGGGAAATTTGGTAGAGACATTCAGAAGGCCACTGGTGCCAGCTCTTTCTAGAATTTCTGCTGCAGAACTGATGTGAGAATGGAGACTAGAGAATGTTGACAACATTTCCTTAGGATCTTCTGTAATTTGCCACTTAAAGCTATGAAAAATTCTCAGAAACTGAAACTTTATGACTGCATGAGTTGGCAAATTTGTGTCCCCTGCAGTTCTTTATACACTTTATTTGCAAAGGGACAGCTCTCCCTGAAACAGGAGAAGCACCGAGACCCTTGTTAAAGCAAAATTGCTGCTGAGCAGAAAAGTGAAAGCTTTAGAGAATAATATTACTAAGAGCGAGAAGAGCAATAACCTTTAGATATTTCACATCAAGGAAATTGCTGACTTCATAGCAGAACCAGATGGGATTTATTAGAACTTTGGTTAGGAATTGTATATATTGCTGTACTTCGTGAGTCAGCATCTGCCTGATGATAAAAATGCTAATTTAACATGTTTTGACTGGTTGAAATGATATGACCTTAAAATAGCCATTTTTTTCCTCCAAAAGAAGAATCTCTCTTGAACAGTTCACTACTTTCTTTTTCCGCTAAATTTAGGCAGGGTTTATCTTCAGCAAAACCTTCCTTCAGTGAGCGAAGGAACTCAACCTAACATTTATAATAAAAGCCTGGTAATGGTTATTACTTGTCTGCTTCCATCTCCCTTTCTTGCTCTTCCCTTGTTTGAGTTACTGTTGGAATTGTTTTTGTATTAAAGATGTTGTCTAGTTTTTAATCTTTTGAGAAAGAAATGCCAGTCATAGAATACTGACAGATATAGAGAATTTTATCAGAACTGTAAAACTGGTGGAAGGGAGGGAGGGAGGAAGGAAGGAAGGCAGGCTTGCAGCCTTCTCCAGCCAGATGATCTTCAGGCAGATGTGCCCTCTGTCCACTAACATGGCCACCCTGATTTTAAAAAAATATGTGTGTGCGTGCGTGTGTATAAATACACATGCACACACACACATAGAATAGAAGAAAATAAATACTGTATTTTTCGGAGTATAAGACACACCGGAATATAAGACGCTCCTTAGTTTTTGGGGAGGAAAATAGGGGGAAAAAATTCTGCCTACCAGGTATTCATCTGGCTAGCGTCCTTAGTCTGGTCAGCTTCATTGCATTAGTTTTATCCCCTGGTTGGGGATAAAAAACAGCTTCTAAAACACAGCTGATCGTTGGAGAGAGGAGCAACGAGAAAAGCAGGCGAAGCACGAAAGATCGCTTCACTCGCTAGCGCCTCATTAGGGCTGAAAAACAACTTCTAAAGCACAGCTGATCATAGGAGGGAGCAGCAATGAGAAAAGCAGGCAAAGCTAGGAAGATCGCTTACTCGCTAGCGCCTCATTAGGGCTGAAAAAAAGCTTCGAAAAAGGTACATTCGGAGTATAAGATGCACCAAAATTTTCAGCCTCTTTTAGGGCGGCGGGGAAGTGCGACTTATACTCCGAAAAATACAGTATATATACCTGTGGATTCTTTCTTTTAAGATAGAATGCGATTTATCCACACATGGCAAAATAATGTTGGCATTTCTACATCTACTGGTGAACAAGTGCTTTTTGTGGGGAGGGAAGAGGGCAGATCACCCATTTGCAGACCAAGGTACAGTGATCTATAACATTAATTTGTCTGAGAGGTTTTATTTCTTTCTCTTTTTTTTTTTTGGCAGTAGAGCATTTGTGAATTTTTGGGGGTATTCTAATTATCTAGATTGAATTTTGGGTAAAAAATACATGAACCGCTAAAAGGAAGTATGAAATAAGTTACTTTGATTAGAAAGACAAACCTGATTTCTACAAAATCAAAACATATTGGATCAGTCAAATCCAATACAACAAAAATTTAAAATGTGATACAGTCTTTGGTATGAATCACACCTTACATTTTCACCTTGGCAGAACAGGCAAGATCAAAAAGGAATAGCCAAGAGGTATAATTTTCTCCTTTTTTGTCAGGTTCCTAAATGTTAAATGCATGTCCTTTCCCAGCAGGAAACTCACAAAAGGATAAAACGATCCGCAATGAACTTCAGTCTATTAAATGTCACCCCCCCACACAAAATAGGTAATTACTGCATGCATATTAAATTGAAGCAGTCCTTTCCTTATGAGGTGTCTCTTTTACAAGCAAAAGTATTACTGAATCTTAATTGGTGAGGCAGCAAAACCTCTCAACCCATAAATTAAAGACTTTCTAAATCTACATGTTAACTGCATCTTTAAATTTCTGTTTTCCAAAGAATTTGCCAAAAGAATGTTGAATCTCCGAACAGAAATATGTGAAAGGATTCAAGTTTATGGTGGGGTTTTGGCAAGATAAGTTAGTAAAAATATGGAGACTACCAATAAAACCAGTTATCTACATACTATTAGTAATGAACTCAGATGAGTCAAGAAAGACATAAGTTTTCACCAGCTAATATCACGTGACTTCCACATATACAAGATATGCACATTTCCCTTATTTTGTTTCAACTTTGAACTGCCCTCATGTTGCTTGAATATATTCTGGAAAATTCTTAAAGTTAGAGTATCAGTCCATCTGGCTCAGTCTAATTTGCACTGAGTGGCAGAAGTTCTCTAAAGCTTCAGAGAAAAATCTCTCTTAGTCTGAAAGTGCTGTGGGGTAGACTTGGGATTTTCTGAATGCATAGCATGAGCCTCATCCTTGAGTTTTGAAATCCCCTAATACATTTTAACAAAACTTCCCATCATAGGGGAGTCAATTTAAATAGCTAGCATATCACCACATCTTAAACAAGGTTATTTATGGAGTCATTTGGAAGGGCTGGAAATAAGTGGAATAGGGCTTCCCTTCAATTATCAGTCAATGAATAGATCATCGGTTGTCTAATGATATTAGCAAGGAAAAGAAACCCAATTTGAGACTACTACTATTAAGTTAGGGGAGTCAATTCTGTCTGAAATTATAATGCAGAAATAATCAGGGATAACTCTCAGATTATGTGTCCCATGAGGCGGGTTTGAAAGCTTTGTGGCCCCTTCCTATGAAACAGGTCATTAACCTTGACAAGGATTCCTTCAGAGCCTCTGGATTTATGAGCTGTACAACTCTTCTGTGTTCTAACAACAGACTTCTGTTCACAAAGGTCAGGGGTAACAGCAAATAAATGGCAATGAAATTTCACCTATCTAGTCCTTATATACAAGAGAAAGCATAAAACCAGAATGATGCCAGAGGTAAAACAGGACTAGATCTGACAGGCCTGAACATATAGGCTGTGCTGGCACTGTATATGCAAGCATATTTGGAAGTATGCCAATTTTCTAAGAGAGCTATTATAGCTCTAAGGTACCTTCCTTTTTAAGTTTGATTTGTGTCTATTACAGACTTATTAATTTTCCATTTCTTTAGCTTGGACCCCAGTTGTTGTTCCTGCCATTTTTACTGGAAATATGTCATGAAAATTGCAAGACAACTATCTGTGGGATTCTAAGACTTCAGTGCTGGCCTCTGAAGGAATAGGAATGAAGTCAACATTATAGTTTGTACAGAGATATCCACATAATTTTTAAAGACTCAGTTTGGAGAACTAGCATATTACCAAACCTTTAAAATGATTATGGAATTACAGTATTTGGAAAGACTGGAAATAAGTGGAATAGGACTTCAATTGTCAATGAAGAGATGATTGGTTGTTTCTTCTCCAAGCTCACCCTATCCAGCTCTTTCAACTTTTCACTCTCCAAGACACTCTCCTTTTCAGACTTGCCCAATTTGAGTTGCCTCTGGGTTATGAATTTTAATTTTCAGAATTCTCAGCATGGCTATGCTGGCTGAGAATCCTGGGATTTGCAATACACATTTAGAGGAGACTTGGTTTAGAAAAGGCTGCTTTGCCTGGTATTCCTACGTAAGTCTTCCTGGACAGCATTGAGTTAAGGAAGAAAGTCATGGATAAAGATGGTTGAATACGTTAACATTTTCACTGTTTTTTGTTAACCTATTGTGAATGAATTCATTAATTGTGTAAAACTCCTTGCCCACTTGAGCTTGTATAAGCAATGCTAAATCATAAAAGGAATCCTAAACTCTTGATGACAACATGGTGGGTTGATAGACATCTAAATAAATAGACTTATTCCTTAAAGGATACTGACTCCATCAAGGGCTTTGTAGCTAATCTGAAAGATGTAGATAGAAATAAATGTTTTTCTTTAACATTGTGGGTTGTTGTTTTGCTATGTCAGCAGCACCTGGCCTCAACACTATCATCCTGTGGAGGAAAGATCAAACATTTTTTCCCCCTCTCCTGGCAAGGAACATGGTTATTAAAAGGTTTCTCTAGTACAGCTTGTCCCTGTCAGAAATCGAAGGTCATAAAAGAAGATGCCAGGGTTTATTTACTTCCACCCCTGCTGCTCTAATTAAAGGGTCAGTGGCAAACCTGTGCTGGGTCTCCATTTGATTTTCTTTATAAACCCTCACAATTTATTCTAAAAGTGAACAAAATGGCTTCAAGATCTTTAAGTAGTGATCAAAGACTTTGAAAGATCAGTAGCTTTGCTCAATGCCATTTTTTAAAAAAAACAATCTGCTTCTGTTGGAAAGGACATTTTCCTGTTAGGTTAAATAAGTGTATTTAAATATTGTAATAACCAAACATAAAGGGGAAGGTAGAGAATTATCATTTTTTTTATTCTAGAGATGAGTGTGACAGTAAAGCTTCATTAATCTTTCTTTTAGTTTGGCATAATTTTAGTAAAGTTTTTTTTTAAGATTGTAGTTCTATATTATAGATTATATAGAAGAAAAATGTATGATTGTGGTTAAATAAAAATTTTGCAGTGTTCTTCTACTAATGTTTTTAGAACTTTTGCAAATCAGTTCTTCCTTTGAATTCCTTCATGGTCCTCTCGATTGCTATCAATAAACTCATTGTATAACAAGAATGATTGCATTATTCCTTTAGAATTATTGACATAATAACAGGCTTAGCTTTCTCTTCACTATGGATAGTTTCCTGTTGCTGAACATTAGTTTACTACTGTTACCCATAGCCAACAAATAAATTATTGATATTGTATTTGGAACTGTACATCTTTTAAATTATGCATCTTGGAACTTTGACACAATCCAAGATTCCTAAATATATATTCTGTATACAACAATTTAAAAATACACATATGACATCCATAGATTATATATTGCATAAAACAATATGTGTTATCTAAGGAAAAAAAGTAGTCTTCAACCTAACTCATTGTCAACGATTAAAAATATAAAAATAGAGCCGAGGTGGCGCAGTGGTTAGAGTGCAGTACTGCAGGCTACTTCAGCTGACTGCTAGCTGCAGTTCAGCCGTTCAAATCTCACAGTTGACTCAGCCTTCCATCTTCTGAGGTCGGTAAAATGGGACCCAGATTGTTGGGGGCAATATGCTGACTCTGTGAACCGCTTAGAGAGGGTTATAAAGCACTATAAAGCGGTATATAAGTCTAAGTGCTATAAATATCACAAAGTCAAAGTGACATGTAAGCAACCTTCTAAAACTTGTTAAAAAAAATGGTAAAGTTTTTGAAGTTCCACTCTTTTAATTAAAAACTGACATTTGTGACCACATGCATTTTAGTAATAAAATCATTTATAACCTTTTTTTAATCATTTAAGAATATAAAGATATTAGTTTGGTTTTAACCAAGAATACAACTGAGAGAGCAAGCCAGGGGTGAAATCCAGCAGGTTCTGACAGGTTCTGGAGAACCATTAGCGGAAATTTTGAGTAGTCCAGAGAACTGGTAGCGGAAATTTTGAGTAGTTCAGAGAACCGGCAAATACCACCTCTGGCTGGCCCCAGGAGTGGGGAGGGAATGGGGATTTTGCAGTATCCTTCTCCTGCCATGCCCACCAAGCCATGCCCACCAAGCCACACCATGCCCACCAAGCCACACCCACAGAACCAATAGTAAAAAACTTTGGATTTCACCACTGGAGCAAGCAATCATAGCTAGCTGACATGACAGCAGTGTTCCGATATCTCGGGGTTGCCACAAAGAAGGGAGAGTCAATCTATTCTCCAGAGCACTTGAAGGCAGGACAAGAAGCCATGGGTGGAAACTAATCAAGGAGAGAAGCAACCTAGAACTAAAGAGTAATTTCCTGACAGTTAGAACAATTAATCAGTGGAACAACTTGCCTCCAGAAGTTGTAAATGCTCCAACACCGGAAGTTTTTAAGAAGAGAATGGATAACCATTTGCCTGAAATGGTATAGGGCATGGGTGTCAAACTCGCTGTGTCACGTGATGTTTCATGATGTTTTTCCCCTTCACGGAGCTGGGGTGGGCGTGACACATCCGTCCCACAGGCCACCAGTTTGACACTCCTGGTATAGGGTTTCCTGCCTGAGCATGGGGTTGCACTAGAAGACCTCCAAGGTCCCTTACAACTCTGTTATTCTGTTAATTTTCTAGAGAGTTTATGACTCCCATTGGCTTTTCTTTGACTCCCTAGTATCTAAACTCTCAGGTCTTCTGACCATGAACATGTTTGAAATAGTTTGTAAGGCAATGACTACAAATCTTCTGCAGCTTGTATATAATAATCAAATCGCATGCATATTAATAAAGATAAACTTTTCTTTTGCTGATGTTTTCTCCAACATGATTACATAGCACTGTATTTATAAAATGACATTGTGGGCAATTCCTTCATATATATATGAAATTGTTTAAGAGAGAATGTTCACAAAATCATATGTATACAAACAGTTGGGTTTCACTGGCTAGTTAATCTAAGGTAAGGACATCAGAACAGAGTTGCTAGGTCTGATCATCCATTCATCTAGGGATCCAACAAACTTATCAAAATCCCCTAAGGCTAAAGGAATTAAGAATTGCCTTTAGTGAGAGAGTTCCTTAAAACAGTGCCCATTGTTTTCAGGGTCAAGTTTCTTTCATGAATAGCAGGGAGGAGCTGTGTTTGGATGAAGTTAGTTCTTCCAAATAATCTTGGAAGCATGCACAGTCCTATTAAATATGCTTGGTGTAAATAAATAGGTGAAACTTTAATTTAAAAATCCCTATTTAGTGAACTTCAGATGCAATGGAACAGTTTTACATCCTAGCATCCCCATGAAATTGTCCATGTCAGCTACATTAAAATATTTTGCATTTATGTTAATTTTACATAATTTGTGATGATATACATTATTTTCTTAAAGACTTCATTGTGTAAACAATGAAGATTGGCACAAATGATATAATTTCTGATTTATGGATATTTAGGAATAACAGATGCTTCTTCCCACCCCTAAACTTTCTCTTTGCTTCTTTCTGTCTCCTGAATCTTCCACTTAGCTCACACACATGCCACAATACCAAGAGCCCTACGTTCTTGTTATACAATGGTTTTTATTTTACTCATATATTTCCTGATAACTAGTTTTGGTGAGAAGATTCTGTCCACCCCACAATTATGCATTTACCAATTTGATAAATTATGCATTTATCAATTTGGACAACAGATCTTCTCTTGGAGAAGAATCAGTTAAACTGGGGAATTAAATGCAGTCAGATGTGGTGTTGAGCACCAGTTTAGTCTGTTTTAAAAACAGATTTGGGTAAATTCATGGAGGATTGGGTTCCATGGTTGTTTACTACCTCCTGACTCATACTAGCATGCTTTAAATACCAGCTGGTAGGGAGTAACAGTAAAAGAGGGCAATCATCTCTCTGTTTGTGGGCTTCCCAAGTTCTATCTACTTCATTATTCTGAGTATGGAAGGTTGAATTAAATGGGAATCGGCCCAATCCAACAAGACAAACAGCTCCTTTTTTGTGGAAAACTTTGTGGGGGGGGGGAAATCCTATTCATATACCCTAGTCTGGTGCACAATCCAAACTTAAAAGTATGTTTAAACCACTTCTGGTATTCCAGTCACTGGATTACCATTTTAAAATTACACTATATTATTAGAACTAGATTTCTCAAAGGATAATTGGTAGGTTTAATTGGTAATGCTATCTGGAAGGGAACAAATGTATCTTTGGTTTGGCTGAGCATTAAATCTTTCTACTTTTAACCTCTGGCACACAAATGGAGAAGGTCTAGTTAATGGGAAATTCAAGCCAGCTCCTCAGCTGGTGATGATCATTGCTTCATTGACAAGAGCAATCTGGCTCAGTTATTCCAAGGCAATGAATGAAAGCCAACCTTTAGCATCCTTGTGCACCTAAACTTAATTTTCCAAGAGACGGATGTCAGCTGCTGCTCTGCCATGCGTTCATAGCTGATGGTTGGCTCTTCATGCCTCACTAAGTAATATTGGCTGGGAAGGTGAGTATTTGGCCGCTCTCTTGGCTGGCAGAGCAGCAATGCTGGCATCCACACGGCTGATTATTAGTGAAGCTATAAAATCAGCAAATAATAAAAAGAAAGATAATTGTCTAAGGGTAAAAGTATTGTCTTATTTCATGTGTTTAAAGATTATTCTTCAGGCTATTGGCTCTCATTGTGATTATGTTAAACAAATCCGCCATCCTAAGAGAAACGCAGGAAATAAAACAGTGCAGTTTATTAGGATCAAATATTTGTACAACAATTCTTACTTACTGTATCTATACTGATCTCTTTCCAAATTATAATGGTTTACCCTGTTATTTCCAACAAGTCATTTTCCTAACCCTCCTGGATTAGTTCAGAAAAGTGATCTGAGTTTTTTTTTTAATCTTTTCCATATCCTAGCTAAAAGTAATCAATATGCCAAAAACCTGGTGAAGCTAAATCTCCATCAGTAATTAGATGTGAGATACTTGGCAAACCTTAAATGCTGAGAATCATGGAGCAAAGGTAGAATAGAATGTTGCATAGAAACAACAATATTCCTAAATTGTAAATATCACATCTGTATATAGGAAGTGTTGCTTTTCCAAAATATGATGTATGACATTATGAAAATTCTTTTGAGATGTGTTTTTGTGCTGATTGCATCAAGCGCAATTATATGTATTTGTTATTTGCTTGAATGCATCTAGTACAGTTAATTAGAAGGCCCATGTGTGATGAATTGAACAAAATAGTTCTGTTCACCACTAATTCTTAAGAAAGTTAGTTTTAGCCCCCAAGCTCAATTGCTTCCACATTTCTGCCCCATCATGCTTTGGAAGTTGTGCATGGCAATATTTGGTAGGCAGAAAGTTCTGGCGTACATATCTAAAATATCTGAGTTGAGCTAAAATGGTCTAAAGCAGGGGTTTCCAACCTTGGCAGCTTTAAGACTTGTGGACTTCAACTGCCAGTATTGCCCACTTGGTGAAATTTTAGAAGTGTGACAAATTCATATTCTCAACAATTTTTTATAAAAAAAAACCAAAGCAAATAAAACTCTTCTTGTTAAAAAAAAATGGAACTCCAGTTGGGAAAAGAAAGAAATGTTCATGCACAATTTTCATGTAACTAAATATCTAGTTTGAGAAGGAGGAATAGGAGAAATGGTGTGTTTTTATGCAGTGCACAAACCAGGAATCATACAGTTGAAAAATCTCATTGGATTGTCACTGAACAAAATAAATTTCAGAGACCCCATGTTGCATTTAGCTACCTCTAGTCTCTCTACCAGGGTTACAATTCCACCAGGTCCATGGCCTAACAGATGGTCTTAACTAATGAAAAACACCCTTTTAATTAGTTTGTTTGAAGATGCTTGTTTACCTCGGAGGGAGCTTCTGATGAAGTTTCAGTGACCGGTATCCATGTTGCTGGCTTCCAGCAGTTGCCATCTGCTTGGTGGCAGAAAGTGGCTAAGGGGAAACCATTTGCATTTCTTCCTTCAATGAGCTGGAATGAGCAGTGGAGCCAGAGAACTCGAGGAGGTGATTGGATTGTGTGAAAGAAGGAACTTTGTTTACTGCTGGAACCAGCATGAAAACTGTAAAATTCTTCTTTCCAGATGACAACTGCTTACTTTACTATTGCTAATACAATTTCCTTAAATCCACTTTAAGGAAATTCTCTCTCTCTCTCTCTCTCTCTCTCTCTCTCTCTCTCTCTCTCTCTCTCTCTCTCTCTCTCCTATTTCTTGACAAATACTTTTTTCCACAGATATATATTTTTAATTACTTCACCTTCCCCTGAAACCCTGTTTGGATGAGGCTAATAATATTGGGGTGTTCATTTCCCCCCCTGAAGATGGAGACCACAACTTCCATTGGAAGGCATTATGTAGCTTGAGAGCAAAAGCGGAGAAGGTGATGTATTAGTGCCATTGGATAACAATTTGCTACAATGGCTAGTGTGTAGCACTAAGAAGATCCAGGTTGATATTGATATGTAGGAGGTGAGTTTCAGCAGGTTCTGACCAGTTCTGAAGAACCGGTAGCGGAAATTTTGAGTAGTTCGGAGAACCGGTAAATACCACCTCTGACTGGCCCCGCCCCATCTATTCTCTGCCTCCCGAGTCCCAGCTGATCAGGAGGAAATGGGGATTTTGCAGTAACCTTCCCCTGGAGTGGGGAGGGAATGGAGATTTTGCAGTAACCTTCCCCTGGAGTGGGGAGGGAATGGAGATTTTACAGTATCCTTCCCCTGCCATGCCCACCAAGCCTCGCCCACTAAACCACACCACGCCCACCATGCCACGCCCGCAGAACCGGTAGTAAAAATTTTGAATTCCACCACTGATATGTAGTCTGGAAGTAGTCATAGGTTAGGGAAAGAGATTAAGATTTTCCTACTGGAGTTTTAGCAGAATAAAATGGAAACTTCCCTCTCCAAAAAGTGATTTGAAGGAATCACAAGGTAATTATGATTGTACTTTACAGTTCTTAGAAACCGATAGAAGGGAATATTTGTAGTTCAGTGTTGAACTGTGGGGTCTTTGGTGCTCTCTAAGCTTGGTTGTTTTCTTGCAGACATTTGACAATCTTATCTAGTTTGGTAGTGAAACGTTTGCAAGAAAACAACCAAGCTCAGAGAGCACAAAAGATGCCACATTTCTTAGAAATGAATGCAACATCTCTTGAGAAATTTCATACTATAAACTTTTTTTTCTTTGTCAAAAAGAGGAGTTGATATTCTGCTTTACATTGACAGATTTCATCTCAGTTAAATCTGAGAAATGTGATCTATCAAACCCTGGTAAACCCATGTTTACCACTAAACATGCAACGGAATGAGGATATGAGGTAAGTTCTTGAGCATCACAGTAACTATATCAGAATGATTATATATAAATCAGGCTATTTCCTGGTTTATATTCCTCAAAAGAAAAACAAAACAGCAAAGCTAGCTTGTCCATACCCCAACTGGTTTCCATCTTTCCACAGGTTGATTCTTAAGATAATTTCATTCTCTAGCATAATTCTCTTTTATATTTGGCAACAAAGCTCATAGCAGGTTAGTTTGCCTGGACTCATTGCAAGCACATAACGCAGATAAAACCGAGACTGTGAGAAACCAACTCCATGCCAGCTCAGCTTATGTAGCCCAAAAATACATCAGTAATGTTCATATTAAGATTTGAAATTTCAAAGGGCTGATAAAGGAAAATAATTCTTCATAGCTGAGCAAAAGAAATCAAGTTTCCATGGTAGAATATTTATCGATAGGCTTGTAGTCATCTCTCCATTTGTGATCAGTGTGCTCTTGTTTTATTTTGTAGCCTTATTGGTATTCCTTTTCTATGATTAAGGTTAAGTACCTATAAAAGGAATTTCTCGATGAAGATATTGCTTGATTTAATGTAACCCAAAATTAAACATGTATGGCTTCAAAGAACAGATGAATTAAACAATAGTAAATAAAAGAGCCAAGGTGGCGCAGTGGTTAGAGTGCAGCACTGCAGGCTACTTCAGCTGACTGCTAGCTGCAGTTCGGCGGTTCAAATCTCACCGGCTCAAGGTTGACTCAGCCTTCCATCCTTCTGAGGTGGGTAAAATGAGGACCCAGATTGTTGGGGGCAATATGCTAACTCTGTAAACCGCTTAGAGAGGGCTGTAAAGCACTATGAAGCGGTATATAAGTCTAAGTGCTATTGCTATTGCTATAGTAACAACCATTGATCTCTGCCATTCATCTCTAAAGCAGTTGATTTTGTTGTGTATCTCAATAACACAAAATAATAATTTGTTTGCTTGATCACATGATCAAATGAGTGTGCTTTCTCTGCCTCTGTACCTATGATTTTCTGAGAAGCTGGCTGATCTAATACCTACTGGCTACATGCCTGGAGCTTTGGAGGAACCTTTCAAGCTGAGCTTTTCTGAATATCTCATTTTTAACATGATAAAGTCCTGTTGGCCTAAGGTGGAAATAGAAAGTGAGATATATGCACCAATATATTTATTTTGAGCTCACTATGGACAGCTTTCAAAGAAGATTATTCAGATCATGGAGGACGAGCTTGCTGGTGACCACATGCCATAATTTATTCTTTCTTTACTTTCTTTACAACAATTTGTATGCCAACCACTTGTCATGTTTATGTGGAAACTCTATATTCAGAGTCTCCATTAATGTATACGCTACAATGATATGCCCTCTTTCCTCCAGGAGCTTAGGGTGGCGTACACAGTACCCACTCACTGTCTTTTATCTTCACAATAATATTTGGAGGTTATATAGCAAGAGAGAGTGACTACCTAAAATTACACAGTTGCTTCGGGTTTGAGTGGAGATTTGAAACTGGGTCTCTTTGGTATTAAATCAAAGCTCCAACCAGAACATTATGCTGCCAGTTTGAATATCAGATGCAGACTTCCTACTGTAGCATTTTCCATGCACATAGCCATAGAAAGTCTAACAACTTTCACACTACTTCAGATAGTCCTCAACTTACAACCATACATTTAGTGACTGTGTGAATTTATAATGGCACTGAAAAAAGTGACTTTTGACCATTTTTCCACACTTATGACTGTTGCAGTATGCCCATGGTCACATGACTAAAATGTGGGTGCTTGGCAACTGGCATACATTTATGATGGTTGCAGGTCACCTTTTGAGACATTCTGTCAAGCAAAATCAATGGGGAAGCCAGATTCATTTAACAACTGTGTTACTCATTTAACAACTGCAGTGATTCACTTAACAACAGTGGGAAGAAAGGTGGTAAAATGGGACAAAACTACCAAAATGTTGGGCTCAATTGTGGTCATAAGTCAAGAATCACTTGCATCGTTTCCATTCCCCAATCTCTGAAAAGCTGTTTGATTATGATTTGTAATAGGCTTCACTTCTGGAGACCTTGAAATGATCTTAAGATCTTGAACAAGGATTACATAATTTAATTTCATCACTGCAATGCTCTAAACTACTGCAATTACAGATACCCCCTTTCCCCCACTTCATGGAAAAGAGAAAACAAAATGCTTGTACATTGACCCAATCCACAAATTTTGAATCACATGCATTTCTTTAGTCATATGAAATATTTTCATTTTTCATATGAAAATAAATGTGGTTCTTTTCAGCTGCTAAGCTGTCAATTTCCTCCTCTTAAAGGCTTGCTAAAGTGACCAAGAGGCCAAGAAGGATAGAAACAGAAGATAGAATAGAATAGATTTTTTTATTGGCCAAGTATGATTGGACACACAAGGAATTTGTCTTGGTGCATATGCTCTCAGTGTACATAAAAGAAAAGATATGTTCATCAAGAATCATAAGGTACAACACTTAATGATAGTCCGGGTACAAATAGGCAATCAAATCATATTGGGAAACAGTCAATATAAATCGTAAGGATACAAGCAACAAAGTTACAATCATACAGTCATTAGTGGGAGGAGATGGGTGATAGGAATGATGGGAAGATTAATAGTAGTGCAGACTTAGTAGATAGTTTGACAGTGTTGAGGGAATTATTTGTTTAGCAGAGGGATGGTGTTCGGGGAAAAACTGTTCTTGTGTCTAGTTGTTCTGGTGTGCAGTGCTGTATAGCATCATTTTGAGGGTAGGATTTGAAATTGCAACAGAGATGGA
>QLTV01004416.1:2957508-2985008 GCA_003457575.1 Thermophis baileyi | reverse complement strand
GGACATTTGAGACATTCGCATTTCTTTTCCAACTATAGAGTCAGCTTTAGAGATTATGACACTTCTGAGCTCCCACGTAGCTCTCTATTGAATATAAAAATGATAAATAAATTCAGTCTTGTACTTAGTGCAAAAAGGTGCTCACCTGCCCAGGAAAAAACAAATATAAGCTATTGATCTCAGCTGGATTTCCTTCTGAGTATAAAAGTGTAGGATTATGCCATCAGCCTCTTTCAAAGATAGAAGAAATAGAACAAATTTTATTAAAACATACAGAAATGTAAGAATGTTCACTGGTGTTCTGAAAATGGTTAATTTTGTGACATTTCTTAGGTATTTCCCCCCTGAAGGTAGAATTTTAAAGTCCCTTTAAAATTAATTCAAAGTTGAATTTCCGTGGCATTCTTTCTATAAAAATCATACACAATATTTTTTTAAAATGCCATTTCTTCCAAAAAACCAAGGTGTCTACTATTTCCTTCTCGTACACATTAGACTGCTTGGATGTATCCAGAAACTCAGTTACCATTTATTCATGGCACTCTAATCAGGATTTATCAATAACTTTGCAGGGAAGGCCAGGGGTCTCCACATTTGTGAGGATGTATTTTAAAAAATCAAAGCAAACAATACCAAAAGTGGAAGCCATGACTATGCAATCAAAGTCCTATTTAAAAAATGCATTTCACAAGAAATATAAAAAGGGGGCAGAGTTTTGTGTGTTAGTTGCTGCCGCTTGGCTTTTTTGTTACTTCCACACAGACATCCCTGGCTGGGGTATCTTTCTGGATCACTGCGAAGCAGCTTCATTTTATTACAGATCATAGAAATATGTTAATACAGCTGGGTGTACAGCAAAATGTTGTCAGCCAGCTCCTGTTTGGGATGCATTCAATTAGCCAGTCTGTCTCCAAGTTAATCCATCCCCCTTTCTCCTTTCCTCCCTGTTTTTTTTAAAGCTGCTTTAAATACTAGGTTACATTCCAGGATCATATGATCATTATGGTTTGTATATTATTCCTTTAAGAGGGTTGTGTGTATGCTGAAACAGAGGAGATGGTTGGCTATTTATGAATGTTATGTTGTATAAAGATATCCCCAGATTTAATAAATAAGGCTGTTCATTTTACTAACTGGTTTCTGTCATTGCTAAGAGGAGAACAGATCCCACCAGGGATATAATCCATGTGAGTTTACTTTCTGTGGACTCACCATGGGGGAACAATGTTTCATGGTGTCGTAAGTGGACCTGCTTCTCATTTTAGCTACTAGTAACCTACTCCAGTTCCTTGTGACTTATGGGATATTTTGTACCTCCAACAGGCGAGCAATTTGCAGGCAATCTAGGAGAAAATTGGAGGAGACGGGAACAGAATTTTAAATAGTGCCTCACAGTCTCTAAAGCAGTGAAAGAGTTTGAAGACTATACAATTGTAGTCATGCATCACTGCATTGGGAACAAAGCTCTGCAGATTAAGAACAGCAAACAGGATGTATCTGCAGACCCCCAAAATAAAGCTCTTGTAATTTTTTTATGTGGCTTTCAAGAACTTCGGCGAGTGCAGGAAAAAGCCTGTGTTTGAAAGACATCAGTTTGGGAAATTGGAGTATTTATTGAGTTGATAATTTATACTGCCTCAATCCAATTGGACTCTAAGTGGTTCACAACATACATAATAAAGTAACAATATTACAGACAATACTAACATTATCACACGTTATCAATGTATATCTGTAATCAAAACTAATATGATAAGGTTGCCCCTCAGTCCTGCTATACTTCCTCAGAATGGTATTCCTGAAAGGAATGAGGAGAGAATCTCAGTGGGGTCACCCAACTGAGATTCTCAGTTTATCTCAGTTGGACAACTTAAAACAAGCAGACATCTATATTGGGCAGCTATTAGATAGGAAAATGGAAATAGGTGGATGTTCACTGTAATGACAATAGCACAAGTTCCTCTCATACTGCATGAGATAAAGAATGGCACACTATTATTTTACCAAGAAAACTACATGGATAGACCATTTTGTGACAGATGATATAGCACTGGATGGTAGGCTGCTCAGGTTGGATGGCACTCAACAAGGCTACAGAGGAAAAGCTAAGGATCTTTCTGAATACTAATTGTGTTTACCATACTGTTAAAGCCTTTGAGACATGAAGTTGCTGACATTGCTATGTAGGAAAAGCAATTCCAAAGCTACAAAGGTAGAATTACACTTGGGACATGGAATGCAAGAATCAAGTGACAATGATTTGACATTTTATATATTAGCAAACTGAAATTGACAGGAATTGGACACTTTTCATCTGGAGATCATATCTTTTGCTACTCAGGACATGAAAAACAATGAAGAAATATTAGTACTTTCATAGTCAGAAGGATATGTCAAAGTCAGTATTTGGGTACAATGTCATCAATAACCAAATAATATTAATTACATTTTGTGGACTGAACACAGCATTAAGTGATTTCATAGCATCTTTAACCTTACATGCTAGTAAAATAATGCTTAGAATTATCCACCGCAGATTAGAACCTTACATGAAAAGGAAGATGCCAGATGTTTGAATTAGTTTTAGAAAGGAAAGACATTGTTGATGCATGCTGCATAAAAAGGGAAGCCAAAGAATACCAGAAAAAAAAATCAATATGTGCTTTATTGATTATAGAATGGCCTTCAGTTGTGTCAATTAAGTCAAATTATAGCATGTCAGGAGGGGGGGGAGGAGAGAGAACATTCCAGAATATCTCATTATCCTCATGTAAATATATACAGAGGGACACTGGCTTGGAAAAAGATGAGTTTCATTTTAAAATAGGAGGATAAAACATCAGTAACCCATGCTATGCTGTTGACGTAATTCCAGTGGTGAATGGTAAAGTCAAATAATGAAATTCAAGGAGAAAAAATATGAATAAAATTAAATACAAGGAAGATCAAACTAAAGATATTAATTAAAGTAATCATCTTTAGAATTGACAACGAAGATACTGAATTGGTTAACTTCAAACAGTTTCAAAAACTGTTCCACTGTTTCAGGCATTAAGCACTAGTTGCCCAAGGATGTCAGAAAATGCCTTTACAATCCCTGACCAAGTGAGATAAACATACAAAAGACATGCACCGACGAAGAGTCATGACTTAGTCAAGTGTCATTAGGACAAATTTTAGTTTTTCATACAGATGGAGGATGTTGAAAAAGGCAGCAAGAACTGTTCATAATCTTTGGTACAAAGGTTGATTATTGTCAGGTGAAGTTAGATAAAGAATCTGCTGAGCTATACCACTCCATAGTGATAATGCCACTTCAAACGCCTTCCTTAAGGACATCAAATCAGTTACCGGTAGTAAAGTATTCCAACAATAAGAAAGAAATACTTTGGACTGTCATATTAGGTATCTTAATAGTTCAGATGATGATTATTCTAGTCACCATCCTGGAGGAACTTGATGTCATTCTCAAAAATACATTTTGGAAAGGGTACACTTTGCCAAAGGATGAGACAAATTCATTAAGGGGAAAATCTAATTCCTAGTGGAGGGATATATTTTCAGTATGTTGTATCAGACCAGATGCTAATGTAGTCGAACTTATCAACTGCATGCCCTCTCTGAAAGAAAAGAAAGACCTTCAGAGACTCTTAAAAACCAGTTCTTGGCACAATATATTCCAAATTAAGTTTGACAGCACCTCTGACAATACTGTTGAGGAATGATATATTCTGGCAGTGAAAATTGGATCAGCAGAATGCCCTGGCTAAACTCATCACAATGATTCCCAGGAGACTAACTAAAAATCCAGGGTGATGATTAGGTGCATGCCTTCTTCAAAAAAGTGACCAACTAATATGTTTTGAGAGGTTGACTCAAGCTGAATAAAATACTGTATAACTTGAAAAGAAACTTCTTTGAAAAGAACCAATGGTGAGTGTATGGCATTTAGGTGAGGGTCAAATCAGATCACGATAGGATAGGATAGGATAGGATAGGATAGGATAGGATAGGATAGGATAGGATAGGATAGAATAGAATAGAATAGAATAGAATAATAGAATAGAATAGAATAGAATAATAGGATGTTATTACAACTCCTGCAGTATGACATTCAGATCCAAAGGCAAAGATATATTAGGGGCAAACACGCTATCAAGAGTTTCTAATCTCTTCATGTGAAGTTCTAGTACCACTTTACTGCATCGAATTCTGATACCAAAATACAAAAGATGTTGAGACTCTGGAAAGAGTGCAGAGAAGAGCAACAAAGATGATTAGGGGGCTGGAGGCGTAAATGTATGAAGAATGGTTAGGTATGTTTAGTCTAATGAAAAGAAGGACTAAGGGTGACATGATATTCCAATATTTGAGGGGCTCCTACAAAGACGAGAGGGTCAAACTATTTCTCAAAGCACCAATACGCAAGACAAAAAATAATGGTTGGAAACTAACCAAGGAGAGAAGCAACCTAGAATGAAGCAGAAATTTCCTAAGAATAAGAGCAATTAACCAATGGAATAACTTGCCTTCAGAAGTTGTGGGTGCTCCATCACTGAAGGCTTTCAAAAAGAGACTGGACAACTTTGTTTGAAATGATATAGAGCAGTGGCCCTCAACCTTTTGGGCACCAGGGAGTGGTTCCGTGGAGAGAGATTTGTCTGCGGACTGGTGAGGGCATGATTTTGCGTGCTGCCTGCATCCCACAGATGGGGCTTCACTTGTTTCTGCAGCCCAGTTTCTGGCCTGCCATGGACCAGGGCCAGTCCACAGACCGGAGGTTGGAGACCTCTGATATAGAGTCTCCTGCTCAAGCAGGGGGTTGGACTAGAACACCTCCGAGGTCCCTGCCAACTCTATTTTATGTTCTAGATTGGCCTGAATCTCCTTTATGTTAAAAGGGCAATAATTCAATGACTGCTTATTGAGGGCCATTTGACCTCGGGGTAACAGTAGTTGGCCACTTTACTTGAAAGAAGTCAAATAAGAAATCAAACTTTGGTTTGAGTAGCAGCAGCTGCTATTTCAATGTAATGGCTGAAGATTAGAGCCCAACATGTCAGGCAATGGCTTGGCAGAATTGAATCTGCCTGTCTAGTCTGGTTTTTGAGATACGACCTGCTGAAAATTCAATATCCTTTTGAATTTTGCAGCGCATGGGTAAGACGACAGACCTTACTCTGTAAGAGATCCCACCTAATGGACTAATGTTTTCCCCTGAAGTTCATTCAGCTCCCTCCCTTAGGGGAGAGTGGCCTTTAGCCTAGGCAGGTTAAAAGTGTTTCATTTCTATGTACTTTCATTCCCAACTGACTTGGGGTGGACGTTTTAGCTTTTATCTTTGTTTTTTGTGGTTATGTTGGGGGGCGGGGGTTTGATGTTGAGATTTAGCTCTTTAGTATTCAGGTTTTTTTTTCCTTTTTGTTCGATATTTCATGCCACCCAGAAGTGTTGAATGAAAAATGTGGTAGTTTGGACACATTTGCCACATGGTCCCATGCCAACTTTCTTATTATCTGCTCTGAAAAATCATATCCTGTGAATTGGAAAGTATAGTGATTAGCACCAAAGAGCAACTTGTCTGAAGGATGAGGAAGAAGGTCTAGTAAAACTTAGATTTAAACCTCATAGAAACAAACAAACAAAAATACATAAATAAGCCATCAGCAGACCCATAACACCTATAGCCATATCCTGGTTTTACACAGTGGGTCATTACCAGATGCAAAGTAAATTCTTCAACATCATTATCAAAATGCTACCCAGAGCCCTTTGGGATTGAGATGGGTTATAAGTACTGTGAAATAAATGAATAAGCAAACAAACAACTCAGACAGTCAGTAATGTATAAGCCAAGGACTAGGGGTGACATGATACTGTTCCGATATCTCAGGGGTTGCCACAAAGAAGAGGGAGTCAAACTATTCTCCAAAGCACCTGAGGGTAGAACAAGAAGCAATGGGTGGAAACTAATCAAGGAGAGAAGCAACTTAGAACTAAGGAGAAATTTCCTGACAGTTAGAACAATTAATCAGTGGAAAAACTTGCCTCCAGAAGTTGTGAATGCTCCAACACTGGAAGTTTTAAAGAAGAGATTAGATAACATTTGTCTGAAGTCAGGGGTGGGTTCTAACTTACCTCGCTGCCAGTTCGCTTCCTCCCGCGCCGCGTGGCCGTGCCTCATGACCCTATCACATATAATGACTAGCCAAATCACACATACACACACACACACGTGCACATTACCTATAGAAGCTAGACCAGTGTTTCTCAACCTTGGCAACTTCAAAATGTGTGTATTTCAAGTTCCAGAATTTCCCAGCCAGAATGGATCCATTCTGGATTTGCATGCCAGTGATGAGATTGTTCAGAGTTAAGATTCTTTTTCTCTCTCTGCATACACATACAAATGCAGACATAACTGTCAAAGAGTAGGTTTTTTAAAAACTTGCTACCGATTCTGCTGACATTAAAGAGAATGTGTGTGTGTGTTGTACTAAACTATATGTTTGTATAAATTTATATAAACTATAAATTTCTTCAGTTGCAATCAGTTGCTGATAGCTGTACCAATATTTATTTATTTATGATAGAAGATACTCCTTAGCCATCCGATCAAGCTTATAAAATTTGTGCAACTCTGAATTTTTCCTAGATCTGATGTGAGAAGTTCCCCCCCCTACTCATTACTAATTAAATTTAGAAGAAAAAAATTGTAAGATTGGATTTCCTAAAGCAGACAGTTCAATGAAGCAGATCTTTTTTGTCCCAAATGTCTCTTTATTAAGCCTTCCCTTCAACAAGTTCCAAAATTGTGGATTTTAAATCCCAGAATTCTTATCAGTTCTCATAAATCAAATAGGTGGCTTAAATACCTTCATTTTGATTTGTTTCTATAGTTTTTTTTTTAAAAAAAAGACTCAAAAGCCCTACATTTTTATTCCCATCAACTTTAAAGTACTCTGGAATTATCAGCCTTGCAAGGTAGTTCAGACAAGCAACGCAGCTAGATGAATTAACTCTATTTTATAGTAAAGTTGCATTAACAGAATCTTGTAAGTCTGAAAGTCCAGTTGCCTCCTGAAAAAGCACCTTTGGGACAACCATGACCTGGATGACTGAGAATCTCTACAGACTTTTAGCTATACAATTTGGGATGAACACCCTTTGAATGGTGTGGGACTACGAATGGATTTCCAGAGGAAAAAAATTGCAGACTACAGGAACCAGGAGCACTACTCAGGTGACCCTGAGGACCCAGATAAACCTCCAAGTGCTTCAACCACCCTCTAAAAGGATGCAAATGACCAGCTGTCTGCAAGGAATATAAATCCTTCCATTCCCCATTATCCTGTCAGAGCTGAAGAAGCTTCTTGGATGAGAAGCAAAACATCTTCAAAGAAAAAACCAGAAAGTCCAGTTGCCTCCTGAAAAAGCACCTTTGGAACAACCATGACCTGGATGACTGAGAATCTCTACAGACTGTAAGTCTGAAAGTACATTTCTCCACCATCACCTTTTCATCCCAAGGAACTAGGAAGGGTCTACATTCTTGTTATGCGGTAAGCTGCCTCTTATCATATTGTTGCCCTGGTTGTGGCTCTTCTCTTGTCCCCTACAGTCATTCCTCCATATAATTACAGGAGGGCCTCAGGCAACACTTGTTGGTCCCTATTCCCCCAGTCCTAGTACTTTCTGCCAGCAGCAACAAGAGAAGCAACCAACCTATCAATTTTACCTTCTCTGTTTAAATGACATGGTTGACTGGGGAAGTTAATTTAGCTCCCAATAGCTCTAGACCTTTTTAGAGATAAAATTACATGCCCTAGCCCCCAGTTTATTGTATTCACATGTAACAATTAACCTTCATAAGCAATCAGACCCTCCAAGGTCCAAAGGAGTCCTGACTATATTTCACAACAATCTTTCAATATAGCAGAAATATTGACTTGATGACAGATTTAATGACTTGTGCAACATGGCGATCATGGTCAAGACCTGTTGATTATTTTTAATCTCTTTCCTCTCTTTCCCAAAGGTTTATTTTTCTCTTTCCCAATTTCTCTGTATTGGGGTTTCTACAGATCACAAAAGCTTTCCTTTTGTCTATAGATAGCTTACACAAGGATGCCCAGTCACAGAAAGTTCTTTGTTAATTCATAGCAGGATAGGACAATTTCAATTATATCAAGGATAGCTAAACCTTGCAGTTATGTTTGAAAAAGAACAGCACATGCTGATGATGAATAGATCTAAAGCCAAATCTCCTTACTTCCATGATCTCTTTCTCCCCCTCTCTGTAATTAAACTAAGAGTTGTATGAAATTAGTCAACCCACATGTGGGCACTAGGAGGAGGAAGAGGAAAAGATGGATGGATGAGGATGGGAAGGAAGAGGAGGAGGGGAAATGGAAAAAAAATTGTTGAAAAGATCATCCCAATCTATTAATATATTTTCTGAAAATGCTTTGAAAATGTTGATACAATTTGTGTTTGTTTCTTTTATCCCTATAAATTTAATAAAGGTTTTTTAAAGAATAAAATCTTCTCTATTTTTAAGCATTATTTTCCCTAAAAGAGGACTTCAGCATTAATATAAATGTTAACAATGAAGCAAACTTCAGATATGATGAGTTGTGGGATCCAATTGCTTTCTCTGTCATTCACATTTCCAGAGAGACTTGATTGAAATTAGTCAATCCTTCATGTGTCCTGGCTTTTTTCTCAATTGGTCATGCAGTTGTCATTGTTGTAAAGAAATTTCATCAGATTTTTAACTGCCTGTAGCCCCTTTCACACTCTTTGAATGATTCTTTGCAGACGCTGACATGAACCCCAGTTTAACTGGGGGAGGTGATGGAAGGAAATGGCTTATTAGATAGAGCCTAAATGGATGGTGAGGGGGAAAATGAGACAGACAGTGAACTGCACATCTTTTATGTTACACAACAAAGGAACTTGTGATTTGAAAGCATTTCTACTATACTTGTGAATTGGATGATGACCTAAATACTAATCTCATGTTCAGCCCAAAAGCAGATGTGACAGGGGTGCTTTCTCTGGTGGATTGTTAATTTTGATTTCAAGCCTTTTGAAAGCCAGATTCTACAATTCCAAAATACAGAGAGATAGGATGGAATTACATCGAGATTCTCCATTCTCTCTCAAAGAAATGTAATTTCTGTATATATTGTTGAACTTGATGCTGCCACTGAAATAAGCTTTGGATTTGAAAAGGATGACATCTACTTTGTCCATCTAATACCATGTTGCCTGCATTAAATCTAGTATGGAGAAAGTTATGCTATAACCAGTATGATGTGTTTGGACTTTCTCTTTTTTCAGATTCTTTCTTTAAAAAAAAAAATCACTGTGTGATACCATGAGACACTTTGGTTTTATTCACATATTTTCTGCCCTTCAGTTGAGAAAGGCAGAATCAGCTTTCAGCTTCTGAAATCCATTATGAATCCATTATGAATATATTAGCAAGTGTGGCCTTCAAACAATCACTTCTTCTGGTATATAGAACTGTGAGGAGTTCTATCTGTGCAACCTGGAAATAATTCAAATGTGGAAGAACAGTTTTCTGAAGAGCAGTTTTCAATCTCAAGTATTTCTCATTGTGAAAAGCATCAAATTAACTTTCCTTTTTAAAAATTGGCTCCAGGGCTGCATTTCCCATGAGAGATGATGAAACAGTTTCAACAGTGTTTCAACAAGAGTGTTGTAAAACTAGTGAGAGCAGGATGAAGGCCTCACCTCCCCACAGAAGCAACCAGAAGTGTGCCATATATGTCATTAATTTAATTAAAATACACCCATGTCCATTTTCCTGGCTCGAAATGGCTGACAAATATGGCTGATCTACAATTCAGTTTAACCATGAAAAATCATGACAGCTCAATGGCATCAAAAATGTAACCTACAAGTTCTGGGTAAAAAGACAATCTTTTAAGTCGCTCTTAAACTGTAACAAAGAGGGACAAAGCTGAACTTAAGTTGTTTAATTGTCTATCCCTTGCCCCTTGCAAAAAAGGCGACAAAATATGCTATTGCCGTTAAATATAGCCTTGGCAGTGCTTGCCAGGTGAACCCCTTGATGATCTAAAGTGTGGGGTGTGCTTCATGGGTGTAAGCAGTCTAGCAGCTAATTTGGGCCTAAGCCAATGGAGGCTTTATGCACCATAAAGCATTTTGAACTGGGTCTAGAAGGCAATGTGTATCCTTTTAAAATAAAGCAGATTTTTTTTTCTTGGCTCTCCCGTTCTTTCCCTGCAGCAGCTTTCATGTGAAGGCACCTAAGCTCTTAAAAAGAAGAGCCAAAGAAGACATAAATGTTACCTGAAAAAGTAGGGAAAGTATATGTGCGCAGGGGGGAGGGAGAAGAAAAGCAAGGGATAAAAATTATCCAGAGGAGTATCTGGGGAGGAGAGAAACTGAGGGCTAGCATTGTATTGAGGGCCTTAAAGGGCACCTTTCTCAGGGGACTTTGGCACTGGCAGCTCTGCTGGGTCAGCAGTGGCCAGTTAACCTACCCGAATTTCATCTTGGAAGAAAAGTGAGATATAATGGCAGGGAAATACTCATGGGGTTTTAAATAATGGCCATTCTTATTTATGCCTCTTTAACTTTGTTTTGTAACCATGGAAACTAGAAACCTAGGTCACAATCTGTGGGACTTTAAACACTGTAAGCTCCCACTGATTTCAGCAGGAGAGAATTACAGATCTTTAACACTGATATCTCAAGATGTACAAGTGCTTTATCAAGTCATACATGTGATGGCCCTGCAGCATCACTCCTGAGCACATGACTTAATTTATTCTGACATAATTAAGAGCCACGGTGGTGCAGTGGTTAGAGTGCAGTATTGCAGGCTACTTCTGCTGACTGCTAGCTGCAGTTCAGCAGTTCAAATCTCACCAGGCTCAAGGTTGATTCAGCCTTCCATCCTTCCGAAGTGAGTAAAATGAGGACCCGAATTGTTGGGGGCAATATGCTGACTCTGTAAACCGCTTGGAGAGGACTGTGTTGTTGTTAGTTGCGAAGTCATGTTCGACCCATCGTGACCCCATGGACAACGTTCCTCCAGGCCTTCCTGTTCTCTACCATCCTCTGGAGTCCATTTAAGCTCACGCTGACTGCTTCAGTGACTCCATCCAGCCACCTCATTCTCTGTCGTCCCCTTCTTCTTTTGCCCTCAATCTTTCCCAGCATTAGGCTCTTCTCCAGAGAGGGGGCTGTAAAGCACTATAAAGCGGTATATAAGTCTAAGTGCTGTTGCTATAATAGTCCAGGAGCTGTGAGTAAGCTAAAGCTTTGCCCAACTTAGAGGCAAAGTTAGAAGGGTTTGGGAGCAAAGTCATCTTGCTCCCCATTCATGTCTTTGCTGCCAACAATCCTCATAGTGACAAAAAGAGGACAGACCAGTTGCCTGGCTGATTGAATGACTTGGCGTATATTTCCTTGCCCTATTTCAAACTGTGGGAAAAAATGAAATGCAATCTAATCATCTGATAGGGATGTTATGAGCCTTCAAGAAGCACTTGAAATGATGAACACCTGTTTTTGGTGCCAACAAAGATCAAGATGAACACACGACTGATTGCAGCTTCCACTTCATCGGAGATGGGTACAAATCCTTCTAGGGTTTAAAGGGAGAGATCGTGAGAAAGAGAGAAAGTAGAAAATGAGGAGACAGATCTGAACAAAATCAACTTATGGTAATTTTTATGAATACATACACATTCAGAATTAAATAGAAATACATTTCTTCATTACGGGGGAAAATATGTTGAGGATATGACTTTTAAAAATGATTCACAGGGCATCTTAGTGTCACAGTTAAAGGAAAGTATGTAAGACAAGCAAAAGAATGTTTATTTTATTTTTATTTTATTTTATAAAATTTATATGCCGCCCAACGCCCGAAGGACTCTGGGCGGCTTACATCATAAAAAATAAAACATATAAAAACAATTTAAAAAAGAAAGGGGAAAAAAAACAAAACCCCAACTATATTTAAAATAAAACATTCACACAACCATGCATGGGCCAATCAGAACAACTATTGGCCCCAGGCCTGCCGGAAAAGCCAGGTCTTAAGGGCTTTACGGAAGGCCAGTAAGGTGGGGGTAGTACGGATCTCGGGGGGAAGTTGGTTCCACAGAGTCGGAGCGGCTACAGAGAAGGCCCTCCCCCGCGGTCCCGCCAGCCGGCACTGTCTGGCCGACGGGACCTGAAGAAGGCCAACCCTGTGCGACCTCACTGGTCGATGGGAGGAATGTGGCATAAGGCGGTCACGCAGATAAACTGGTCCTGAGTTTCCTACCCCCATGCAGAAAATCTGAGAGAAATTAACATTTCAGTTTTGCAGGGACATTATCCCATCTTCTATTGATGCATTGCAATACTAGAAGGTACAAGTATAAAATGGTATAATTAATACCATTTTATGATGCCTTGGTAAGATCATACTTGGAATATCCAGTTTTGGTTGCCATGATATAAAAAAGATGTTGAGACTCTAGAAAGAGTGCTGAGAAAAGCAACAAACATGATTAGGAGACTGGAGGCTAAACATATGAAAAAAGGTTGCAGGAGTTGGGTATGTCTAGTTTAATGAAAAGAAGGACTAGGGATGACATGATAGCAGTGTTCCAATATCTAAGGGCCTGCCACAAAGAAGAGGAGGTCAAGTTATTCTCCAAAACACCTGAAAGCAAGACAAGAATTAATGGATGGAAACTAATCAAGAAGAAAACCAATCTAGAAGTAAGGAGAAATTTCCTGACAGTTAGAACAATTAATCAGTGGAACACCTTGCCTTCAGCAGTTGTGGGTGTTTCATTACTGGAGGCTTTTAAGAATAGATTGGACAACCATTTGTCTGAAATGGTATAGGGTCTCCTACTTGAGCAGGGGTTTGGACTAGAACAGTGGTCCCCACCCTTTCCAGCTTAGCGGCCCAGACCAGCGTGGGGTGGGGAAGAGTGTGAGTGGCAGGGGTGCATGCAGTTCCATTTGTGCGAGCAGTGCATGAGCACCAGGGGTGGGTTCCAATTTTTTTTACTACCACTCTGTGGGCGTGGCTTAATTTTGTGGGAGTGGCTTGATGGCCATGTAACTGGGTGGGAGTGGCTTGACGGCCATGTGATTGGGTGGGAGTGGCTTGACGGCCATGTGACTGGGTGGGAGTGGCTTGGCGGTCGTGTGACCAGGTGGGAGTGGCCAACTTGTAAAATGTGGTGAAAAAGTGACTTACGACCATTTTTCACACTTAACGACCGTCAGTCGTTAAGTGTGAAAAATGGTCATAAGTCACTTTTTTCACTGCCATTGTAACTTTGAACAGTCACTAAATGACTAGTTGTAAGTCAAGGACCAACCTGCACTTAAAAGCCACACACAGATGAACATATGATAGCAGCCATGGAGTCACATAAAAGGTGATTGCTGCAAGAAGCAATTACCTCAAAAACCAGTTATCACACAGAAACACACAAAATTGTCAGAAATGGTGTAGGGTCTCCTGCTTGAGTAAGGGGTTGGACTAGATGACCTACAAGGTCCCTTCCAACTCTGTTAATGTTTTGGTTTTTTTAAAAAAATCAACCACTCTCCAACCACAGCTGCTGTGGCCTAGAGGTAGAACTTTTGCCTCACAATCAGGAGGTTGTGAATTCGATCCTAGGTAGAGGTTGCCGCTGGGCTTCAATTTGAAAAATAAAAATAAAAAATAAAATAAATAAAGCCAAAAAAAGATGGCGACCACATGCACAGTGCTGGAAGTCACCTTCTGAGCATGCTCAGAAAAAAAAAAATTCAAATTTTTTTTTTAAAAAATCTGGCGGCCCCCACGGACCAGCAACCACCAATCCAGTTCGGATGACGTCACTAGCAGGTCACTACCGGTTCGGGTGAACCGGTCCGAACCGGTAGGAACCCACCCCTGATGAGCACACCCTCCACTCACACGAATGGAGCTTTGTGTGTGAGGGGAGGGTGCTTACACTTGCATGCCAAGCTCCACTTGGTGAATGGAGGGCACTTGAGCAGAGAGTGCTTGTGCTCACACACGAAGTTCCACTCATGTGAGCGGAGGGCACTCGCATGCGAAGCTCCATTCACACGAATAGAGCTTCGCGTGTGAGTGCCGTCTACTTGTGCGAGTGGAGGTTCATGCGAGCACGCTTGCCCATTTCTCCTGTGGCCTGTGGATTGGGAACCCCTGGACTAGAAGATCTCCAAGGTCCCTTCCAAGTCTATTACTCTGAAAACAATATAGCTCTTGTGAAGCTACCAAAGACATTGCTTTAGTTGAACCTAACTTCTGCAACTTTATGGACATACAGTATTTATGTATTTTCTTGGCAATTATAGGGAAATGGTTTTCTACTGCTGCCTTCTGGGATGTTTTATTTTTTAACTTCCTAGCGTAGCCTATTCCTCGAATATTTCCTAATTCTGACCCTTTCAAATACAAACCAGGTCTTACTGCCATAGTTTTTTTTGAAATCAATGAAGATATTCTCTCAAGTAGCAACTCTCCATATTCATCAAGCAGGTTGGCACATTAATGAGATGTTTTGGAGTTTTTACTTCACTGAACAGGAGGCAGAGGAATTTAGAGATGCTCAAGACTGGCTAAAATCTGTTTGCTATGTTTGGATAATGCTATTTTGGTTAAGTGTAGAACCTGCTCTTCCTAGTAGAATATACAGGAAGGTTGTGGGAAAATAGGACGAGGAAGAAGTATTAGGTATGTTTTCTGCCTTGGGTTATTTATAAACAATAATAAAAGTGGGATAAAAAATCAAATTAAATTAATCAGTGAATTCCAAGAATAATATTCCATCTGATTTGAAACCTCCTATGAATTTTTCACATGAATGAGAAAGATGATGAGCAGGGTACTGATGGATAATAGAAAACTGAAATGTAGGATTGAGGAAATTGTTTATATGGATTTGACCAATAATGAAAACACTAATGACACAGCAGAATTTTATTTTATTTTTAAATTAAAATGTTTTGAGCTGCTTTTATTTAGTATTTTAATTTCTAGATTGGTAGTTGTCTGGACTACAATCCATGAAATTTTATACAGCAAAAGTATGTCGGTCTTTAAAATGCCACATAGTTCTTAATTGTTTCTTTTATAAAGTAGCTAAACTGAATTCTCAAAACATAACAATATTTATTTTGTTTAATAATTTCTTGATTTTCAGTGGTATATGACACACTGTTATTACTTCTTTGAAGTCCACATTTAAAATATATTTTCTTTTTTCCCTAATAAATATTTTTTCTATTGCATTGCAGTTAATTTGCATTTCTGTTTTCTGTTCACTTAATACTGAACTTTCCAGAAATAATTGCCTGTGTATCAACACTTCTTATTGCAGATCTACTCTGACATTAAGTAGAATTTGTCTTTGGCATTAATTTTTAATTGCAAGTGTTAGCTATATAGGAAATTAAGATTTAACTTTGCATTTTTCTGAAAAACTGAACCCAGTCTTGGAAAATGGTATTTGAAAATGGTATTTGAATCCCAGATGCTTCTCATATAATTATCTTGAATACTGTTCTGTTTTTCCTGCAGATTGAATACTTATAGCAAATTTCCAGTCAGTAATCTATTGTTTGAGTTTAAATTTCTTTCAGCTATTACAACTAATTTTTTTAAAAAATCTGACCTGATTTGGAGGGAACTCATTAGTTTTCAATGCACTGAGAAATCAGTTTACCAATTTCTTCTGTAGTGATCAAGGCTTTACTCAAGTTGTTCTTTAAGGATGGTGTGATTGCTGGTGTCATAATATACATTCTTTGGAGCTTGGATGACAGAAATTATACAACGATGGATTATTTTGAGAGGTCTGTACTTTATTTCTTGTTCCTTCTCTCCCATGCTTCAATGAATTTTATCTTACATTTTCAGCTGAACTTCAGGTGCTATTGCTTGTTCTTGCTTATTGATTGAAAAGGGGGGAGGAATCTCTCTTCAGTTTCCTGTTTTGAATGTTCCATATTTGTCAATCCAATCTTCTGTTGCTTTATTTTTGTTTTGTTTTGGATATATTTGCTTTCATTTAGAAGGAGAGCCACTGCCATTCACCCTTTCTAAAACTAAACTTTTGATGATAAGGTCCTCTCAATGCCTCTAAAGCAGGCTTGTCAAACTGGCGGCCCATGGGCCGGATGTGTCACGTGCAGGCCAGGCCCGCCCTGGCTTTGCAAAGGCAAAAGACGTTGTAATACATCATATGTCACATGATGCGATTGAGTTTGACACCCGTGCTCTAAAGGCTTTTCCACTCTGAAGTATCACTGAATGCCCTATTCCTTCTAAACCTTTAATGGACCTGTTCTTTTCAAGAAAAGTTCTTAATCTCGGAACATGTAATTGCTCCCAGGCAGGAAATCACTAGCTAAATAGGAACATGTCTATTTGGAACCTAAAAGAAAAAAAAAGCTATTCTTGAGGAAATGTATATTTGGTTGATTAAAAAATGGTACAATTTGGACAGCACAAGTACAAAATACATAAGGATAATTTGGTAAATGTCAATTACATATCTACATATCATTCATGCATTTATTCATTCAACCTGTAACCTGGCATAATCTGCCAGCCTTCCCAATGGATAAACAAACAAACATACAATAAAATACCATGGTAAGATAAATAAGGTATCCATAAAGAGTTACAATAGCTCAATGATAAATATTACATTTCTCTCAAAAACATAGCATGGATTAGAGTCCAACCATCTATTTCACTAAGAACCAAATTTAAAACACTGTAGATTAATCATATAACCTTGCTATTCCCATAGAAACAGGGATTTAAAACAAGTGAAGATAATTTTATATTCTATATGTGTGAAATCTGCAGGATCACAGCCTGAAATATGCTTGGATCGCAACCTGTTACGTCTATGATTCATATTATATTAAGAGTTTTTCCAGCCTGCACTTCTTGCAAGTGTTTATTTCTGCCTGCTTTAGCCCTTTAAACCAACTCTTTCACACTCACTGTCTCTCTTAATATCTCTTTTTGAAATTAAACAAATGATTTTTATTTGTAGAACGTAAAGTTGGGTTATGCTGAATACAATTTTCCTAGAAAAATGCCTATCTTCCCATCTAAACTTTCTTTTTTTTTTCTTTCAGGCTAATGATGGTTATTGGACTAATGGACCAAAAAAAAAAGGAGTATGTAATAGGTGCAACTATTATGTTAAGCCAGCTGTGAAAAATGTTGGGGAGGAAGAGAGGAGGAAATGGAAGTCTGTTGTAGAAAACTCTCCCTCCCTTATGATGTCATTATAAAGGGGGTGGGCTGCCAACCAGAAACAAAATATAAAAGCAAATCTCTTTAATACCTGAAAGGCTGCTAGAAGCTCTCAAGATGAAGTTATTGCCCAAGGTTTTGCATTGTCTCCCTAATTTTGAGTAGCCTTTGTCTTAATTTCATTTCTGCAGCCTTCAAGAAAAGACTAAGAAAGGCAATGCTGTACTCTTAAAGGGGCAGGAGCAAAGGCAATTATTTTGTGTCAAGACAGCTAACGCTTTTTCCTTTCCTTTCCTTTTTCTTTTTGATAGAAGTAAAAAAAAAAAAAAGGAGCTGGCTGACAGTTAGAAATCTGTTTTCAGAATGCCACTGGAGACACACAAAGATGTTGTAAAAATAACAGCATCTTGTGGCACTTCAAAGACCTAACAAATTTATTATCATTTAAGCTTTTGAAGATCACAGTCCATTTCATCCACTGCATGGAGTATCATTCTGAGGAAATAACTTTACATATCATATAAGGTAAGTACTGTTCAGAGGGAAGGAAGTAAATAAGTTATGAAGTGAGAGGCAAGAGACAATGAGAATTACCTCTTGTGTCCATAAACAAAAGAAGAGGCTTGACACAATCATTCTTGCATAGATGAGCTAGTTATCATAGGTAGTGTGATAAGAAATACTTTTCTCAGTCCATGAGAAACTGTCTAATAAATTCTTCTTTGCACCAAAATCAGTCTTTGTGTTTCTTTTAGCATTATGAATTATGCTGTTTAAAGGGGAAAAAAAAGGAAAGGCTGCAGGAGGAAGACACCAATAAACCACTCAGACCATTATACAAATATTATGTCAACCTCTCAAATGCAGATACCTGTCCTCCCCTCAAAGTTTGGGGGAAATATAATGCTTCTTCTCCCAGCTTGCTTCCTGAAACCACAAGCTGACATCATCCATTCTTTTATGTGAAGCCCAGCCAAGTGCTGGAGTGAAATGTTCAACACCCCATGAGAGACATGTCACAACAAGTGATTGCTTAACTATTTTAATTATTGACCACCTTCTTATCACTGCTTGTGGAAATGGGCGCTATCAATAGCGGGGAAAAGTTTCCCCTTACTTCATCACAAAACAGCCTCTTTTAATTAGATGTCTGCAAGAGTTTGAGACAACTGTATAAATACTGGGGCAGTGCGTGCAGGCGATAGCAAGTTTGCAGGAAAACAATTGCAATTGTCTGTGGATAAGATGAACAGCAAATTAGAGAGGCCAAAAGTGAAATAGATCAGGAAATGCTGTCTGTTTTGTAATTACTTGCTTCACTGTGAGGAGGAGATATGTGCTACTCTGAAAGGATGGAGATGCGATAAAAGGCCATTCATCAGCACTGCATTTAGCCATGTGTTGTTGCATAATATGTGTGAGTAAGATGTTTTACCATCCCTCTTGAGGTGGAGAATGGATGGCTCACAGCTGGACAGCAGAACAAAGCTACATTTTTTTTTCATTGTGAGAATGGTACTACAGTATTGGCTAAGTTTCACAGATTCTGTTGACTATTTGATTTCCATAATCTTCATTATTTTCAACCCAATGGAATCTTGGGGGGAAAAATCTATCAAGATCAGGACTCTGTCCATTCATAAAAATAATAACTGTTCAAAATCTGAATAGAAGGAGGCTAGATCTGAAATTTGGTATGTGCTGGGGGAAGAAGGTGGCAAAAAAAAAAAAGGGTGAGGTCGAAGTGGGCCAAATCACACAGGAATTGCACAGAAAGAAATTTTGAAAAAATACATTGGGCCAATGTAACCCTATATCCATTTAGGTGAGATGGAAGACAATTTTGATAGAAGAGAACAATTATAACTCAGGATTGAACTGTGGAGTCCTTCACGCTCTCTGAGCTTGGCTGTTTTCTTGCAGACATTTCATTACCCAACTAGGTAACTTCATCAGTGCCTGAAGGGAGTGGGATTGTTCTAATTTTATATTCTAGTGGCTTGCCCTGTCAGTTTTAGTGGGAATGGTCTTAGTGGTTCCTTACAGATTAACAGAGTTGGAAGAGACCTTGTAGGTTATCTAGTCCAACCCCCCCACCCACCCAAGCAGGAGACCCTACACCATTTCTGACAAATGGCAGTCCAATCTCTTCTTGAAAACCTCCAGTGATGAAGCTCCCACAACTTCCGAAGGCAAGCTGTTCCATTGGTTGTGTTCCATTGGTTCCATTGGTTCCTTGATTAGACTGTTGTTTATTGATAGCTTGTTTGTCTGAGTTGGTGGTTCCTTGATTGAGGTATGGTTTACTTCTTATTGTTAGTCTAGTAACAATCTTGGTATTAAATTCTGCTCATCTGGGTGTGAGGAGGTGTTTTGGTCTTTTTGGCTTTTTGATTGTTTCTTTTGAATAGCGCATTTATCTCTATAACGATAAACAACATCTACATGCCATTCAAAAGAGATAGTCAAAAAAGCCAAAAAGGACCCCACAGGATGACAATATAAATTGAATAAATAAATAAGGCAGCTGGGCAGTGGTTGGGAATGCTGCTGACTCTTTCATTCTAAGATCGAAAGAATCTTTGCACAAAAACAGTAAAGATGCATAGCTTGACATAAGGAAAAAAAAAACCTCCAGGCTTCAGAGTTCAAAAGGTATGTGTCATTATTAAACGCAGATCCTTAGCCTCTATTATGTTATTGAAAGTTTGCTATATGTTGAGAGAAGCTGCATCCAAGTCTCCCTTGGCATGCACACTAAGTTAATTTCATAGTTCTTTTGATCTCAATCATAGCTACAAAGCAGATGGTGTGTTAATTTGTTGGGTTCCAAATACACCAAATGTGTATTTCTGGAAGATACAAGCACCAAGGCAATTGTCTGGTACCCAGCACAGATTCGTTGCTGCCTAAGACTTTTATCTGCACAAATAAGACTAAAATGATGCAATCAGCATTATTGTTTATTTGTTTGAGAGCGGGTGGGAAGTAGTGGCAGTGGAAAAATGTAAATAATTGAGGGATGGTAGGAAGAGTATAATTCCAGTTCATGGCACTTTTGCAAGTATTTACAATGAAATGTACAAAATGAAAACCACAAGATAAAAAAATCACAATCACATAAGAGACATTTGAGATGTGGAAAGTCTGTGTATGTATATGGTATGTATATGTGGATGTGTGTGCAGGGAGAGGATGGAGATATGTAATCAGTCCTGGCTGATCTTGGGAAAGTTAGGCAGACTCAGACATGATTTTGTACTTGGAGGGGACACAACAAGAAAATATTCAGAAAATATTACAGCTTCAGGTTAGAATGGGAAGGCAAATTAGCATCTTGAAACAAAACACTTGGAAACCAAAAAGCCACATGGATGGTATTCATGATACCACCTAACTCAAATGAGAATCTATCATCTGTTTGTCTGTCTGTATGTCTGTCTGTCTGTCTATCTATCTATCTATCTATCTATCTATCTATCTATCTATCTATCTATCTATCTATCTATCTATCTATCTATCATCTATCTATCTATCTATCTATCTATCATTTATCTGTCTATCCCTATCCATCCATCCACCAATCCATCCATCCATCCATTCATCCATCTCTGTCCATCCATCCATCTCTGTCATCTATCTATCTATCTATCATCTATCTATCTATCTATCTATCTATCTATCTATCTATCTATCTATCTATCTATCTATCTATCTATCTATCTATCTATCTATCTATCTATCTTTCATTTATTTACACACACACACGCACCAGATGCTGGGGAATCAGGACATACTGATGATACAGGGGCTACATATAATAAACCATACATAGATGAGACCTGGAATTATGGAATGCTACTACAACAGCAGACCTAATGAGAGGGCATATATGAAATGTCGAGGGAAGTGTGGGTGGACAGAAGAGGTACATCCATACTAATTGAAACAGGTACCCAATGCTTCAACACAGTAGAGAGAAAGCTGTTCTCATAACTTGAGGTAGACCAACTACACGTTACATCCCATACTCAAGAAGACCCAGAAGAACAACTGAATGTGCAGTCAATAACTGCACATCACTGCCACCTCCACCATTACAGAGCACAGCAGCTGATATGAGACATAAGAGATCTGTAAAAGCCTGGCACTACACAAAGTCAACAAGACACTAAAGACTTCCCCAAGAACTCAGTGGGACTGTGGAAGACAACATTGGAAGTCAGCTCAAGACAAGCTTGCACAAGTGGCCATTAAGTGTAGCATATATGAATGTGATGCACTGTATAAGTATAGGCCAAAGTGGTCCCAGTGGTGGTGATAGGAGAACTCAAGGGCTATGACTTCTAGGTTGAAAATGGCTCCAATAGATCCCAGGAATGACATCAGAGCTCTCTGCACATAACAGCACAGTGCAGCGCAGGAGTTATGGTGGTGCGGTGATTAAAATGCAGCATTGCAGGCTAATTCTGCTGACTGCTGATTGCCAGCAGTTCGGCAGTTTGAGTCTCACCATCTCAAGGTTGACTCAGCCTTCCATCCTTCCAAGGTCAGTAAAATGAGGACCCAGATTGTTGGGGGAAATATGCTGACTCTGTAAACTGCTTAGAGAGGGCTGTAAAGCACCGAGAAGTGGTATATGTCTCAGTGCTATTGCTATTGCTATTGCTAAGGAACAGGTAAGATACTATGCAGAACTCTCAAACTCCCAGCCCTCTGGTAGATGACCCAAAATTGAGGAGGACACATACCACCCATAAGAGTGAAAAGAGATTTTTTTTAAAAGTTATGATATTAATTATCTGGTATTAAAGCTTTGCCTGCTGATTAACATGCTGGGTTATTCCAATCAAGCTGTTTTTAAAGTGCAAGGGTAGGCCGGCTTTAAGACATTTAACATATAATTTAGAGAGCCACACAACCAGCCTACTTCCAAAATTATACATATCACCAGAAGTTACTTTGCTTTCTGAACAGATTTGAGCTAGAACATGGCAAAGAAATATTGTCAGATTTTGAATGCAGGAAGGAAAAGGTCAAGAAGTTTATTTTAGAATGTTGAGAAATGATGATCACATTAATTAATCTCATTATGCATTTGCCCTTTGCCTGGTCTCGATGCACTTTACATAAATCAGGATGTAAATGAATGTGTTACCAGAAGACAAATGCACTAGCATTAATAGATATCATTTAAATACGCATCTACTACCTGACTCACGTCGTCTGTTTTGCACTGCTACTTAGAAATGCATTGTTATTGAATGGTATATATGAGCCCTATTATTTGCCTGGGACTTAATAGCTGAAGCCAGCTTGATTTATTTCCTTTTATCTGCTTTCGTAGGATTATTTTTGAGAACCCTTCCACAATGTGACCGTACCTAGTTCCCCAACCCATTTTCATCTCTGCCATCTAGAAATGCTGAAAACTAGGAGCAAAAAAACTCCCTATGAGCTGTTGTAGTTTGGGCAACTGCAAAATACCTTTACCTCCACTTTATCCAGAATGGAAAAGAAAGAAAAAGAAAATGAAGTATCCTAATGCTTTACGTGCCAACACCCAGAATGAGAAGGGATGGGCGGACTGAGAAAACGTGTCTACTTCATCACTGCTCCATTTGTCTGGACCGCAGAAAGGGAGCTGCAAATTTGTCTAAGCAGCAGTGACCTTTTAAGACCAGAACCCAGGGGTGAAATCCAGCAGGTTCTGACAGGTTCTGGAGAACCGGTAGCGGAAATTTTGAGTAGTTCAGAGAACCGGTAGCGGAAATTTTGAGTAGTTCGGAGAACCGGTAGCGGAAATTTTGAGTAGTTCGGAGAACCGGCAAATACCACCTCTGGCTGGCCCCAGAGTGGGGTGGGAATGGAGATTTTGCAGTATCCTTCCCCTGCCATGCCCACCAAGCCACGCCCACCAAGCGACACCACGCCCACCAAGCCATGCCCACAGAACCGGTAGTAAAAAAAATTGGATTTCACCACTGCCAGAACCTCAAAAGCTGTCTCTAGAGAGTGGGGACAGAGGACTCTTCAATGGGGAAATAAAGCCAAAGCATCTCAAAACAAAATAGATAAAAACAACCTTCACAGAGGTTTCAAAGTCATGGAGTCAGAAATCAGTTCAACTTTCCCACACAGCTGATACTATGGGATCACAGAGGCCCAAACTGGCTTTCAGACTGGTGCAGAATTCTCTAGTGCAGTGTTTCTCAACCTTGGCAGCTTTAAGCTGTATGGACTTCAACTCCCAGAATTCCCCAGCCAGCCTATGGAGTGGCGAGGAGTTCAAGGGAAGCGGTGGTTCGTCTTCGTGCACGGAGGGCAGCTCGGCTCTGTTTGGCTTGGGCTGCTCCTGCGCCGGGGCCAGAGGGGGCTTGTGGTCTGGACCCTGCCAGCCCGCCAGCTTTTCGCTCACTGGGGAGGAGAAAAAGTGAAGGGCGCCCTGAGGTGTTTTCCCCCCACCCGGGCATGGGAAGAGGCAAAGGGCAGGGGTGGGTTCTAACTTAACTCGCTGCCAGTTGCTTCCTCCCGTGCCGCGTGGCCGCGCCTCGTGGGAAAAAAAAGTTGAAATCTGTTCCCCGGGGTCACACGCACCCCCCTGGCATCGCTCCGAGCCCCCCAGGGGGGCACGCCCCACTATTTGAGAAGGACTGTGTTAACCATTTGTGATTGCCTATTTTTTCTCATCTACAAAATGCTTCTTGTGCTGAGAACAACAAAAATATTTTTATATTGAATTTGTATCTATTTCATATTCTTAGCAATTTAACAATTCACTAATTTATTTATTTCTCACTTGACTTTGATCCTTGAACATCTCTCAGGATTAAATGAGGCTAAGAGAGTAATCCGCTTCACACAATATATCATAATATGATATGTTTGTTTTTGGCTTAGTACATTTTGGGAATCAGCAGTTGTGATTTACCTATTGTGGTGTATGGCTTGCGTGAAGACTGAGCAACAACCCCAGACTTTTAATTTAAGTATGCTACATTGCTTAAACAAACATTGCTTAAACATATTCTTTAATCATGATTTGTTGAAAAATCCATAATTGTAAGTATAATAGTAAGGTGTAAGACACCTTAAGTATTTACATAAGCAGACAGCTGGAATACTGTATAGAAGTAATAACAATGGCAATAAGAATAAGAACAGCTTCATGCAATTGCCTCCCATTTTATGGCTTAGCACAGAGGTTCTCAAAGTGGTATGATCCAATTACTTTTTTTCCAGGTAATGTCTTTACCCCTCAACCCCATAACAATCCCAGATTGTTGCCTTATATCTAGGCAGTAGAAGTCTCAAACTGGATCCTTAACTCCCAAACAAGCAAATACAAATTGCTCATTACCCCCAGGATATGCCTAAATTATCTGCTTGCTAATTAACCAAGTTTAATAAACACTGGTTTAAGATGTTATTTAAGCTAGGTAAGAATCTGGTTTGGGATTATTCAGTAAAATTCGTGACATAGGGGACACAAACTTTTTAGTCTTACTGAGATGCTCTGTGCATGGTGCTATCACATCTTTTCAATATTCTCATGTGGCTGTCTAAATTTAAAGGATGATGCAGTACTGTACTTTTTTTTGTCTGCTCGCTTTTACTGACTTCTCTCCTCCCAAGGTTTGTGAAAGAATTTATTATGATTAGAACTGCCGAAATAGGAGTAATCTTCAAAGATTATGATTCAAACTGAACAGTAGAAACGAGACTGGCAACTTTATCACGCTTTAGATGTTCCAGATGTTTTAAGGATCTCACAGCATTCTCTAAGGCAGGACTGCACTATCATCCCTTTCTTGCAGATTTAGTGTCTGAGAAATGCTAAAACAGAATGACTTTCCCTAATCCAAACTTGCTTTTTTTTACATTTCCTAATTTTACTTGGAGTATGATTTTGGTCAGCAAAAATCCCTTCTGTATGAATAAAACAGGGAGAAGATCACTCACACAAAAATAATTATTTACACCATGCATTAATTAAATAAATAATCAAACTGATTGTCCTTTTATTTAAAACTGGTAATTCACATTGATCATCAAACAGTCTACTAGTCCTGGATTTTTTTTCTTGGATGAAGCTGGTAAATTATTCATGAATTTCAATGTAATGGAGTAATTATTCTTGCTGGCAATCAGCGCTGTATATGGAATTATCTAAACATGAATTTGCTTTTTATTGTTTCGTGAGTCCGCATGTATTCTGCCTTACAGCTCTTACTGTTTGATTGAAAAGGACAGTGTCTTCTGATTCCTAGCCAGATTGAACGCTTGAGAGGAAAAAGGACAACAGAACATAAGAGAATGTGACAGCCTATGTGAGGGGTGCTGCTTACTATTAGTTGATCATCCATAAGTGATTCCTTTGAGTTCTTCCAGTGTCTTTTTATTTAAGAAATAGAAGGAGAAACTGAGATTAAGATTTAATTAATTTAAATTAAGCACATACATTCATAGTGTGTTCTGATGTGCTTATGTTTGTGTGTGTGTGTGTGTATCTTTACATTATGCTAATCCACACTAAGGGACAAACGAATCTGTTATTGGCATGCTTGAATAAATAATATTTTAATAGCTTTCTACCAAGAATTACAAGAGGGAAAAATCAACATAATATGTAGCACACGGTAGGCATATCAAATTTATAACCTCTGTTTCACTCCTGCAGAACTTTTGGAAACAATATGGCCTCTAGGATTAGCTGATAACAAATCCTGCATATGGCCATTTCAAAGGGCCTTAAATTTATATGTCTCCCTTGCCCCTTCCAATTATTATTCTGTCATTGCTCTTTTTGGCATCATTTTTTTCCGCATTTGATTCTGAACATGTGGAGAGGCTTGGATGTAGAAGGGAAATTAGCTCTTTGGTGAATGTGTGAACGAATACTAGTTTTCTGCAATTATATGGAACAATTTAATAATACTTTGTGGGGTGTTTTTCCCCCTACTGAACAGTTGTCACTATGGCTATTTCTCCAATTAGTATTTGCATCTAGCATAAAATTGGTCTGAACTAGCTAGTAAAAAGAAGGAAGCATTATTTTAGATAAAATGAGATAAAATGAAAACTGTAGCTAAAATAAAACTGAAGGGCAAATCAGATACGACATGATATTATCAGGTGTTGCACAATTTTTTCCTTTTTTTAAAAAAAATATATCCACAATTATCTAGGAATTCTGGGAGTTAATATCCCAGGACATAGTGCTTATTGCTTAAATCCATTAACCATCATATTAGACCAAAACAGTAAATTTACCCCCTACTGCACAATTATTTGTTTTAATATTAGAATCCCTGCACAATTTCTCTTACCACTGTATTATCTACCCATTACAGCTTCTCAACCAGGGTACAAAGTATATTATGGTATACTCCATATGTATGTTTTCTGTGCAAGTGTAACCCCATTAGACCAGATGACTCTCCCAGTTCCTGAACCTGGGAACCGTCCATCCCAAAGGATAGTTAGGATTGAATTTTAGTCTACTAACTGTCCACATCATCTTTGCATCCAAATACTGGTTCAGAACATACCCAACCTCTCCTGATTCAGATATTATGAGTAGATTTTAAGTAAAGCAACTTTACATAAAATTTAATGGCTTGAAAATAGACACAATTGTGAATCTGTGATCTCATCCTTTCTTTTTTAACCAGGGCAATTACCAAGGAAAAAAGGTGAAACATTTCAGACTTCAGACTTCCATCCAAGAATTTAATTCCTCCTTTTAATTTCAGTACATGTTGAAATTGTGGTTCTTTTTTTGTTTTTTTGTTTTTTGTTTGTTATGCAGGAGAATTAACAGTGTAGAAATAATGTCTTACAAGTATATGCACAAAATGTATTCTTTATGTGTCTCAAGAAAGAGAGCTCAGATGTCAGCTGGTGCTAGTTGCCCTATTCTATCTATGGTTCTATGACCCACAGATGGAATAGAGCAGTGATGGCGAACCTATGGCACGTGTGCCACAGGTGGCACGCAGAGCCATATCTGAGGGCATGCGAGGTGTTGCCCTATGTCAGCTCCAGCGCGCATGTGCGCGCTGGCCAGCTGATTTTCGGCATTCCAGAGGGTAGGGGGAGGCCATTTTCACCCTCCCCAGGCTTCAGGAAAGCCTCCGGAGCCTGTGCATGGCGAAAACCGGACCCAACGGGCCTACCGGAAGTTAGGAAACAA
>QLTV01004416.1:2945368-2957318 GCA_003457575.1 Thermophis baileyi | reverse complement strand
AAAGGGGGCAGCGTGGGGGGGGGTTGTGTGCATGCGGCGCACCCTTTCGGCACCCGAGCCAAAAAAGGTTCGCCATCACTGGAATAGAGAGTTTGGGTCTATTAACATATGGCAAGACTGGCAAATGAGCTTTATCAATCCAACAGAGACATGCCATAAACCAATAAGTATATTACAGCCTACCATAAAACTATAAAAACAATCGAGACCTCTTTTCAACAGTCAGGCTGCCCCACTTTGAAATTTCTTATTACTGGTGATTATTTTTTCCCCTTCCCATCAACTATTTGCATAGATTCCCAATGTCCCATAGACTTTATTTATAAGGACCAATCACTTGTGAGGTGGATTTTTGGTGTGTGTGTGTGTGTGTGTGTGTGTGTGTGTGTGTGTGTGTGTGTGTGTGTGTGTAAATATCTGATATAGATTGGACATACATTTTATGTAAGTTTCTTTTTTCAGATTTGCACTTTAAACCTATGACAAACATGCCCATACATTTTAAACAAGTGGGTGAAGTTGACATTCCAAATTCCAGTGCGTTCAATTAGCAAAAGAATCTGAAGCAGTAAGGAACATCTGTCTGCCATTTTGAATTTTAACTCTTTGAATTTTAGGTCTTTCTTTTATCTTCCTTTTCTTTTTCTTTTTTTGTATTTTATATTAGTGTTTGATGTTTCCTTAAAGTTTTAATACAATTATATTTTTAAAAAAAATATTATAAAATATAAAGGTAGGTCTCGATTATGGCAGTTAATGAATTCCATGAAATTGTTGCATTATTCAAATTTACAACATTTTAAAAAATGAAATATAATGGAAAATATAGTAACTGGTTCCAGCTTGACAGAAATAGGGAATCAAAAATTTTAAAAGATAAACATTTATATAGGTGGCATAAACTTGGAGTGTTATTGTCAAGCCAAAAAAAAAAACAATTGTTAGAAAAAAAAATGAACTTAAAGAATCCAAAGATTTCATGCCAGTGGGAACACAATAGGTCACTGTGAAGAAACGGTTGTCCTATCACACCAGAAGGCAAACTACTACAGTTGCTCTTGCCAACTTCTTTAGCTATCCAGAATATTCTCTACTACCTCAATTTTCTTTTACCATTCTTTTTCTGGGCAGATGGGCTCCTTTCCAAACAAAGTTTTGGCTGCAGCTGTTCACTATTTTTAATATTCTAATCATCCCTCAGAGGCCTAAATGAGGCCTAGAGGCATAGTTAGAAAGACAGATAACATTTGAAGATGATACTTTGCTTTGCAGACTGATAGTTCCCCAAGTATTTATTTAAATTAGAAGAATCGTAAAACCAAACAAAACAGCAGTGAAATGAGACTCCTGCAGAAATCAACCGAGGTGTCCATGAGCACATAGGCAGAGGAGCCATACTGAGGAACTAGAATTAAGAAGAGAGTCCGTTGCAATCCTAACTTTAACTCTGAGCACAGTTTCTTAGTAGGGATGTTATGGGAAATTATGATTTCCTTGGGGTAAGATGGGTGGCCTATAAATTTAATAAACCAACCAACCAACAAATAAATAAATAAGAATCTTTGGAACTTCTCAGCAGTTGAATTCAAGGGAGTCTTTGGTTTGGTTTTTGGGTCTTTTAGAAGGCCAGAACTTTGCTTCAAGTCAATCAAGGTAAGGTGTTCTGGTCCACCAGTTAGAAACAGGGCTCTATGGTACTTTGACAATGGACTTTGTTAGGCTCTTTGTTTGAAAACATATCAGAGTGATGCACCCTTTGGAGGATATAAATATCCCTGTTTATTACCCTATCCACTACAGCAACATGCATGCTTACTTGTGAGTAAATTCTGTTGAAAACATGGAGCCTGCCCCTGAGTAGAAATGAACATGATTGCACTACAACAGGGGTGTCAAACTCGCGTCGTCACGGCATCGTCACGTGACGTACTGTAACTTTTCCCCCCTTCACTAAACCGGGAGTGGGCCTGGCCAGTGCGTGATGCATCTGGCCCACGGGCCGCGAGTTTGACAGCCCTGCACTACAGTATGAGCAGCAGCAACCACCACCACATTTCTCACAGCCTGATCAAACTGATTTTAACACGAAGTTAGAATACAGCTGTGGGTTTGAGAAAATCTCCATTAGTATTACCGTATTTTTCAGAGTATAAGACACACTTTTTTCCCTCCTAAAAGAGGCTGGAAATTTGGGTGCGTCTTATACTCCAAATGTAGCCCCACCCACTCATTGTCCCCTACCCTTCGGCCTCTGTGCGTCCTCTTCCTGGCTGCAGAGATTGCAATGTGTTTTTGGGCTCCGCACATTGCATTTTCAGCCTCCAAACATTCGTGCAGTGCCCAAAATGGCTACCCAGAACAGCTGCTGCCTTCTCTTACCCCTTCCCTGTTTTGCCTGCTTTAGTCACTGGAGCTCCTTCCAAGGATCAGCTGTGCTTTTGAAGCTGTTTTTCAGCCCAAACACGAGCTAAGCGATCTTCTGTGCTTTGCCTGCTTTTCTAATTGCTGCTCCCTCCGACAATCAACTGTGCTTTAGAAGCATAGCCCCAACCATCCCCATCCTCAAAACCAGTGAGCGAACTAATGTGCTGAAGCTGACCAGGCTAAGGACTAGCCAGATGAATACCTGGTAGGCAGAATCCCCCCTCCTATTTTCCTCCCCAAAAACTAAGATGCGTCTTATACTCCGGTGCATCTTATAGTCTGAAAAATACGGTATTTTAATGCTTTCAGAATTAGGTAATTAGGAAACATGAAACTTTTCTGCAAGAGAAGTTAGCTACTTATTAGGGAGGTATTATCTTCTCCCATGTCAATTGAAAAGGGCTCTTGGCTACTTGGTTAAAAGTAGTCATCTTAGCAAATAAAATATATTTTGGATTTTTAACATTAATAACTGGCATTTTATATTATTAATTTTTTAGGGTGAAAACCATTCCTTTTGCACAAAGAGTACCAGTAGATTAAAGGAAGATGCAATCTTACATGATTGAACGGGAGAGAAGAAATACAATTTAGTAGGCAATTGAGAAATTCGGCTGAGTGCAGTTTTTTCCTCTATGACATACTATGGAATCAGAAGTTGGATTTTGAAGAAGCTAGTGTCAACCCTGAAGCTGGCCTGAGTGAGGCCATTTTCTGGGCTTCAGTGTTGCCACACTGGAGCTGAGGACTAGGGAGGGGGGGAATAGAGATAGAGGGGGTTGTAGCCAAAACAAAATACTTTCTCCTGGGAACCAAGGACATTCCCACAGGTGTTCGGAGAGAGGTAGAGTGATGTTACCAGGCAACCGGATGACACGATGATTGGGCCATGTGACTGACTGTTTGGGGAAGGGGAAAAACATGTATTTTTAACTTGGTGAAAACTGGGGGAATATTCAGTGTCGGTTTTCACCAGCCTGTGCCGATATGATATTTCCAATAAACAAGTTCTTTGAGGAATCTAACTGCCTTGGAGTCCTATTTATCATGGAGGTATTACTTGGAACCCTGACAGCTAGGTAGAAAGAAAATATGTAGCAATGAGTACATCATTGTAAGACAGGAAGGATAGGTTAGGGATCGATTGTTGTAGAGAAAATCTATCTGGTTGCTAAGAATCAACACTGATTTGATGGCACATAATGAATCAATACTTGCAGTGTGATCTATGTGTGATTGTGTGTGCATGTAGGGGAAGAGTAATGTATTAGTTGGAACCAGAGGCTGTCAAATGAGGTAGAAATAATTTGGTGTATATTGGTCATATAAAAGGGTACATTCAAGTTGGGTAGCTTTTTACCAAAATTGTGAAACTGACTAGAAACCGATTGAAAGGATAATGATCTAGTTCACTGATAAGTTCTGGAGTAATCTACTTGAATGCTCAAAGTTCAAGTGGCAGGAAGAGAAAATCTATTTAGAACCTGCCTGCAAGCTCCACTGAGCTCGACAATCACAGTTGCTTCACTGAGATTCATGCCCTGCAGCTGAACTGGAATAGAATTGGCTCTGTTGCCCAAGGAGGATAATGTCATGGGAACATGTTGGCCTAGGTCAAAGCTGGATGGGTGTATAAACCATTTCTGGAGGAGATCACTACAAATCAGGGGTGGGTTCCTCCCGGTTCTGATTGGGTCTCCCAAACCGGTAGCGGCCTGCTGGTGATGTCACGATGACATCACTGAACCGGATCGGTCAGTGCCGGTCCGTGGGGGCCACCATCTTTTTTTTGAATTTTTTTTGAATTTTTTTTTTGAATTTTTTTTAAAAAATTTTTTCCTTCTGAGCATGCACAGAAGCCGACTTCCAGCACTGTGCATATTGGTCACCATCTCTTTTTCGGCTTTGTTTTTTTATTATTATTATTATTTTCAGATTTTTTGTTACTGCACGCCCATGCAACGCAGGAGGGAGCGAACCGGCAGCGAGGTAAGTTGGAACCCACCCCTGCTACAAATGCTAGAGATGAAGGGGAGGGACTTCTTGCTGTTCCTTGTATGTTCAATTTTACATGAGAAAATATTGCCTGAACAGAACCTTGTTATAGTTTTTAGCTTGGTTATGAGCTCAGTTTAATATGCTGATATGAAGACCTGAAGAAAAGCTGAGCACTAAAATACATATAAAACTTTCCTCTTTCAGCCTTGTTTCTCTGAATATACATGTTGTCTTCAGGGAAGTGACATTAGTGTCTTTATGGAATAGGTTTTTCAATTTTTGTAGCTTATCTATGTTTTTTTTTAGGGTTATACAGTGCTTCAGATTTGATTCCAGAGAGATACTTCAGAGAGCCTGACAGCATAAACATAGATTCTGTTTACAACTCCTTGTGCAGCCATGCCTTTTCCTGGGTTTTTGTGGCTGTGGAAGGCAGGTGAAACAGTTATCCAGATATATTCTAAATTAACAAATTCCCCTTAGTTTGCCAGTAGGAATTAAATACAACAAAGGTTGGCTCTAAATATTGCAAAAGCAATATTTTAGAACTCAGGCTAGCTTTAGATTGGGGTCATCTGACCAATGTTTAATTCTATAGTCTTTGGCTAAAAAAAAATTATAGCCTTTTTTTCTTCTTGAAGTTTAGCATTATAGCATTTGAGCTATGGTGTCACATTGGTTAGAATGCAGTATTGCAGGCTAACTCTGCCCCCTGCCAGGAGTTTGGTCCTGACTGGCTCAAGTTGACTCAGCCTTCCATCCTTCTGAGGTCGGTAAAATGAAGACCCAGGTTGTTGGGGGCAATATGCTGACTCTGTAACTTGCTTAGAGAGTACTGTAAAGCACTATGAAGTGGTGTATAAGTCTAAGTGCTATTGCTATTACTATTTGCCACCTTGATTGATTTCACTGGACAAAAAACACTGGCTTCTTGAACATTTTGGGGTATATCTTATAGATATTTTGGCAGATAAACAGGAAAATAACATTTAATTTAGCAATAGCAACAGCAAAATCACTTAGACTTATATACCGCTTCACAGTGCTTTACAGCCCTCTCTAAGCGGTTTACAGAGTCAGCATACTGCCCCCAACAATCTGGGTCCTCATTTTACCAACTTTGGAAGGATGGAAGGCTGAGTCAACCTTGAGCCGGTGAGATTCGAACTGCCAAACTACAGTCGGCAGTCAGCAGAAATAGCCTGCAGTACTGCATTCTAACCACTGCGCCACCACGGCTCATTTAACTGATCATGTACCATTTTATAGAAATGTACTGTTCTTACACAATGGCAATGTGCACCCTTTAGTACTTGTTGGCTATGCTGCACACATGAAAGAAACATACAATAGCAATAGCAATAGCAGTTAGACTTATATACCGCTTCATAGTGCTTTACAGCCCTCTCTAAGCGGTTCACAGAGTCAGCATATTGCCCCCAACAATCTGGGTCCTCATTTTACCCACCTCAGAAGGATGGAAGGCTGAGTCAACCTTGAGCCGGTGAGATTTGAACCGCCGAACTGCAGCTAGCAGTCAGCTGAAGTAGCCTGCAGTGCTGCACTCTAACCACTGCGCCACCTTGGCTCATGGAACTGTTGTTGAAGCAGATCCAGTACACCAAGTATAACTGGAATATTTGTGGAGATCTAAAAGTAATAGCTCTGCTGCTTGGAATGCGGTTTGGATATATCAAGTACTGTTGTAACATGTGTGAATGGGACAGCCTTGCAAGAGAGTTGCATTACATTAAAAAGTCACATACTGCTGTCCTACTGATTTTATGATGAATGCTTTGACCATCACAGTACCCGCCCTGTGAAACTGCTTGATCCCTGAAATTTGGAAGGCTCTGTCCTTATTGTCTTTCGGTAGAGCTGACGACCTGGCTGTTCCTGTGAGTTTTGAGTGAAATTGTTTGTAAGGGGTATTGTAATATGACTAGTGTTATCAATTCATGATCTGTTTCATTTTTGAAATGTATTGTATTTATGATCATTTTAAAAGCCACCCAGAGCAGCATGTTTTAGCTGAGAAGTCATACAAATTGAAGAAATACATACATGAAAATAAAATAACTTGGTCACTTAAGCTCATGTCTAAGAAAGTTCCTGAGCAATCCAGACAATTCCACATATTATTAATTCTTGAAGTTCATAACAGTCATGTTCCTTTTAAAATGGTCACATTCTTTTTCAGAGCTTGAATTATGTAGATAGTGAAACATAACAATTATTGTTCAGTCTGACTAAAATAACATGATGTAAATTTCTATGTAATCTTATTAGCGTTAATTTTTATTACACAGTTTTATAACTCTGTTTTTCTTCTATAACTTTGCAACGTAGTTTTATAATTTAGTGATTAAGTTTAACATTTTAGCATTTATGCCTGCAAGTTATTTTTTCTCACTTAATCAGGGATTTTTATATATTTCCATCTGAGCTCTGTAAAACCTATTACAAAAGTCCACAGTATTCTGCCAGTGACCATAATAAAGATGTTTGGTTTAATTTTATTTTCCCAAACAGATCCAATCAGGCACAGGATTAAAAACTAGTTAATTGTGCTGTGGGAACATCTGAATACAGTCAAATGATTTCATTTATATATTAAGTCCTCCCAAAATGAGAGACAGGGAGAACAAGGTTGGAGAGATGGAGAACAAGCTTACCTTTAAGCTAGGAGTAAAAAAAATATGTATGTTAAAAAAATGTCTTATTTTCTAGCCCTTATTCATTTTCAATTCAGCAGGTAGGAGGTCATGCAGTGAAAAGGAAGAGCACCTGTCACAGGACAGAGGTGGGAGTGAAATGTAAAAGAAAAGGCAAGCACTAATTCAGAATCTCAAGAACTACACCAAGAAAAAAGTTGTAAATTAATGTTGCTTTATCATTTTTTTTTAAACAATGGCTTTATCACATTTTGCTGGAAATGAGTTAGTTTTATTCAGAGCTGGAACTGACAGTGAGGTTTTAGTACTGCTACAAAATCTTAAGGAAATAAGCTTTTTCTATAGGAAATATTGTGAGAAGAAAGCAGTTTGAATGGATGGATTTTGTACTAATGATTGTGTCATGGTTTTTTTTTCTAGAAAAGAAACCAAGGAAGGAAATGAGTAGTACTGGCAAAAGAAGATGGCAATCTTGGAGACTGCCAGCCTCACTATGTAGACTAAACTAGGAAACCAGCTCCACAAGAAGGCTAAAACTACGTCTAACTGAGATTGGCTATACTAACAGAATCTGGCTAGTTTGATTGTGCTTTACATCCTCCACCTTTTTATTCTTTAATGAACATTAATGAATTAGGGAGATGTCTATCTGAAATGTTTTTGAATGTTAACTCATTGTTTTGTCTTTAAAAAAAATGCTTCAGCCTTTTTTGCCTAAATAACAGTTTCTGCAAGTCATTTCCATCAAGATGAAATGATAGATATCTTATTTTCCACATTGACTTTCCAATTCACAGACAAGATCTGAATGTGATGAATTCCAAAACTTATTTCAGCTTTTTCTTTCTCCGTTCTTGGAATTACTACATTTCAGGCTGTACTGCCGGTAAAAATAACTTAGCAATAAATAACTAGGCTATCTAGATCTTGTTACACATTTTCCCCCTCACTGATTCAGTTCTGCTCTGTCCTAAAAGTTTTGGATTGCTATATGAATGGACTGGCATTGTTTTATAAGTTGTAAGATTATATTTAATGGAAAAGACGAGTGATAGGACTGCATTTTATGGTCTGAATATGAGAGAAGTTATCTCCCACTTTATAAAGAAAGTTCACACAGAATGCATAGTTACTATTACTGTGATTGGGGTTGCTAAACCCTTGCCAAGTTTCTTCTTGGACTGGTGATCCATGTTTATGAACTCCTCTATTATATATTTAATAGTGAAGACGTGGGTGGACAAGGGAGTAAAAATCCATTTAAAGCCAACTTGGTCAGTACTAATGAGGGCTGACCTTTGCAGCAATAGTGGCTTCCATTTATTAAAGCAAGGGCGCAACCATCTCTAGGCTTCTGATCAATCTGTGTTGCTTAGGGTTGAGGAATTTCCATTTAGGAACTTCTCTTCAGGTGATAAAGAGACAGATTCAATGGAGATCTGCTCATAAAGATAGTGCTGGAAGCTACTATTAAATTCCAGCTTCTGTCAGCTTAAGAGCAAAAACTTTTAATGAGGAACCCATTAAAGTTGACCTAATGAATTAGAAATGCTTTTCTTCACTGGCTAATTACAGAGTGCCTGGAATATCTTTCAGCATAGGCAATTTACACAATACCGAGCCCTTCTGTGTGTTGTCCATCCCCCTTAAAGAACCTGTTGCATGGCACTGATAGTAAAACATGTACATCTGCTAACCTCACAGAGGAATTGGCATCTTGACTTGGTTTCCCTGAGGTGCATCTATACATGTGGTTTGGGAATAAAGGATGGGTGATAAAGAAGGGGAATTGGCTTAATTTTCAAGACAAGGGAGAAAGGCAGAATTGCTAATGATTTGTTTTGGCCAAGGGGAGACAACATAGTTCTATAAAAGACACACATGTGTTTTTCATTCAAATTAAATTTGAAGCACTTGACCAAGATTTAAAAAAAAAAATACTGTGAAAAGGATTTTTTTTCCTTTCTGAAGGAAAATAAAGTATGAGATAACTTTACAAGAAATATCAAAGGTGGGTTTTCTGTTTTCTAATTTTTAAAAAGCCCCTACTGCACATCCTTTACTCACAGCATCACAGAAACTCTTCTCCATCTTATATCACCTTGTCAAAGAGTGATGTATAATTTACCTGGCCAACATGGCCATTCACCAAAACACACTGCGAGACTCATTTATTTACTAAAAGCAAATGTGAAACGAATTGCAGAGTAATTGTATCATATGGAACATGTTTATTGTAGAAGACTTCTGCTATGGCAGAAACAGTTATTTTTGTGAGTTTAAAGCCACAAAATCATGGCCTGCTGGATTATTTGGTGTTGCAAGGGAACTGCTTCATAACCTTTCTCCTAGAATTCTTCCTAGAAAGCTTCCAAGATGTATAACTTTTAGCCAGGAGGTTATTACAGATGCTTTAGTTGATTTCATACATTACTTTAGGTTGCCTTTTGCTAAAAGGAGATAATTATTAGTCCTCTTCTTAACTCATTTCAAAGTGTTTTGACACATTTCAATATAGCTACTGAGGAGGCGGCAGGATTGACTTCCTTGCTCAACAAGATAGATGAGGGCAGTGGTGAAATCCATTTTTTTTACTACCAGTTCTGTGGGCGTGGCTTGGTGGGCATGGTGTGGCTTGGTGAGCGTGGCTTGGTGGGCGTGGCAGGGGAAGGATACTGCAAAATCTCCATTCCCACCCCACTCCAGGGGAAGGATACTGCAAAATCTCCATTCCCACCCCACTCCAGGGGAAGGATACTGCAAAATCCCCATTCCCTCCCCACTCCTGGGGGAAGGATATTGCAAAATCTCCAGTCCCACCCCACTCTGGGGCCAGCCAGAGGTTCTCTGAACTACTCAAAATTTCCACTATCGGTTCTCCAAACTACTCAAAATTTCTGCTACCGGTTCTCCAGAACCTGTCAGAACCTGCTGGATTTCACCCCTGGATGAGGGGGAGTGTGACTCAGTTCTTTTTGAACTTTTAGCAGCTTTATGGATCACAAATGAGACTGGAGAAGTGGCAGCTTAGCTTTTGTAGTAATTCCATTCCTACCTCTCAGGTCTCAGACAGTATGTCTCCCTTAGAGATAGTTGTTCCACAAAATGGGTGTTACCATATGCATTTCTCAGGACTACATAGCAATAACAATAGCACTTAGCAATAGCACTTACACTTATATACCACTTCACAGTGTTTTACAGTCCTCTCTAAGTGGTTTACAGAGACAGCATATTACCCCCAACAATCTGGGTCCTCATTTTACCAACCTTGGAAGAATGGAAGGCTGAGTCAACCTTGAGCCAGTCAGGATCGAACTGCTGGCAGGGGGCAGAATTAGCCTGTAATACTGCATTTCAACCACTGCGCCACCATGGCTCTTTCTACATTTCACCTTTAGAATAGAATAGAATAGGATAGGATAGGATAGGATAGGATAGGATAGGATAGGATAGAATAGAATAGAATAGAATAGAATAGAATAGAATAGAATAGAATAGAATAGAATAGAATAGAATAGAATAGAATAGAATAGAATAACAGAGTTGGAAGGGACCTTGGAGGTCTTCTAGTCCAACCCCCTGCTTAGGCAGGAAACCCTACACCACTTCAGACAAATGGTTATCCAACATCTTCTTAAAAACTTCCAGTGTTGGAGCATTCACAACTTCTGGAGGCAACTTTAGTTTTTTAATACCTGCAGAAGACTACTGAATAAGATAATCAGATTTAAACCTTGGGGTTATTGTTATGCTGATATTACTAGATTTATTTTTTTGTGACATCTTCAGGAAATCTTCCCTGAATGCCTGCTTGCAGTCAATTATGGGATGGATAAGGGATAATAAATTAAAATTGAATATAGGTAAGAGAGAGGTGTTTATTGTTAGGTTCCATAATTCTAGAGAAGTGGTAGATCTAATTGTTCTGAATAGGATTCTTTTTTTTAAAGATTGGTTAAATCTTGCCTTTATTGTTTTTATAAATAACTCAAGGTGGTAAACATACCTAATACTCCTTCCTCCTATTTTTCCTACAACAACCCTGTGAGGTGAGTTGGACTGAAAGAAAGTGACTGGCCCAAGGTCACCCAGCCGAATTTCATGTCTAAAGTGGAACTAAATAAGCAATTTCCAGGTTTCTAGCCTGGTGCCTTAACTACTAGACCAAATTGGCATATAGTCCCTCAGAAAGAGCAGATATATATGGTCTGTAGATCCTTCTGGGTCTAAATCTCTTTCTGGCTTCCCCAAGCTGAAATTCTAACCAAAAGGTTTGTTATTTTAAATAATCTTTCTCTGATTAACAACTGTATCTCCTCCAGGAAAAGTGACTGAGAAACTACGGCTCATGTGCTGGTAATGTCCAGGCTTGACTGTAGTAATGTACTTTATTTGGATTTGTCTTTGTGCCTGCACTTGAAATTGCAGTTGGTGCAAACTCAGAGTTTGCACCAACTGCAATTTCTAGTGCAGGTAGGAATGGTCTTGGGAAGAATGCAAAGGGACCATTTATACCTGTGATTAAGACACTGCACTGATTGTCATCTGTTTCTGGATGAAATATAAAGTGTTGGTTATTATCTTGAAAGCCTTACATGACTTTTGCCCATGCTGCCTTAGAGAATGTATCTTTATATATGAACCTTTATGCTTATAGAATAGAATAGAATAGAATAGAATAGAATAGAATAGAATAGAATAGAATAGAATAGAATAGAATAGAATTCTTTATTGGCCAAGTGTGATTGGACACACAAGGAATTTGTCTTTGGTGCATATCAAAGGTACAACACCTAATGATGGTCATAGGGTACAAATAAGCAATCAGGAAACAATCAGTATCAATATAA
>QLTV01004416.1:2929640-2942014 GCA_003457575.1 Thermophis baileyi | reverse complement strand
TAATAATAATAATAATAATAATAATAATAATAATAATAATAATAATAATACAACAACAACAACAGCCTTAGTGAATAGTTTGACAGTGGTGAGGGGATTATTGGTTTAGCAGAGTGATGGCATTCGGGAAAAAACTGTTCTTGTGTCTAGTTGTCTTGGTGTGCAGTGCTCTATAGCGTCGTTTTGAGAGTAGGAGTTGAAACAATTTATGTCCAGGATGCGAGGGGTCAGTAAATATTTTCACGGCCCTCTTTTTGACTCGTGCAGTGTACAGGTCCTCAATGGCAGGCAGGTTGGCAGTAATTGTTTTTTCTGCAGTTCTGATTATCCTCTGAAGTCTGTGTCTGTCTTGTTGGGTTGCAGAACCAAACCAGATAGTTATAGGGTGCAGATGACAGACTCAATAATTCCTCTGTAGAACTGTATCAGCAGCTCCTTGGGCAGTTTGAGCTTCCTCAGTTGGTGCAGAAAGAACATTCTTATTGAGAACATCTGAAGAGGTTTGCCCAGAGTTGCCCAAAAACTCATCTGACAGTGAGTTAAGGTTAAGTCTTCTCTGCTGCTGCCCCAGTTCAATATATTTTACCAAGCGTGCTTTTATCTGTGGATTTATGTCTTTAGGTAGTCTGATATAATATAGCAAGTTCAGTTCAATTAATAGCCAATGGGGACTTGTATAAACCATTTCTTCCCTCCAGTAGAATCATGAAAGAAGGAATGTTCTCTTTTCAGGCCAGAAATCAAAACGATGTTCCAGCTTCAAATAAATGGTAAAACATTAAAAGCTGACTTACACTCCATCAGTTCACTCATCCAATAGCTCTATCAGACTATTGTTCCATCAAGTATTGACTATTCTGGCGGACAGAAGTATTCCAATGAATGCTACAGCTTGAGTTCTCTTTTATTGGTGCGTGAAGAAGATTGAACTGGGGTGCTTCTGCATATAAAGTTTATGTTCTGCTATAGAATATAGCTTCTTTTTTTAAAGGTCCAGGTCATTTGTTATGTTGACAGTGCAAGGAATTGTTGTGCCAGCTCATTTGTTGAATATTCACCTATCCTCAAAAGAGAAATAATGAAAGTAAAGGAAACTGTCTATTGCTGTTCGTTAGGCACCAGTCAATGGCAATTGCATTTTGCAATGTTACTGATGAAAAGACCCTGTAACTCATAATGAACTGGACGCTGTGTTTTCACACAATATGCCCTATCTTGCTAAAGAAAGAGAGGAGACAATTGATAACTGCAGACTTTAGAAAGCATGAACAGAGTGCCCATTCAAATGTAAATCTCATGAATAACCATGATGATTAATAGCATTAATTACTTCGATCCATTTCCCAATACTTGAGCCCAAAATTGACGGTCTGGTTTCCCTTTTCTGATACTAATTTTATCCATTGTCTTTACAAAAAAAAAGCTCCCTGAATCGTTTCCTAGGTTTACAAAAGAACTACAGAGCAAAACAATTCTTCAACTCCACAACTTTTGGTCATGCAGTTCCATCGTGACACCTCTGAAGTGCTGTTTCACAGTATCTTCATAGCCTCAGTCACCCATCACTACAGCCTGTTCTTTTTTCTGTTATTTTGGTACCGTCGTGGTTAGATGAAATGCTGTATGCTCTCATCACAGTCAGTTTGGCTGTAAGATACCAGGTCAGACTTTTCTGACAGGTAGTGGTTATCCAGCTATCCTAAAGTAAGCAACAATGAAATATTATCAGAAGATGTGATAGACTAAATCAAGGTTTTCTTAATGTAGACTTACATTAAAATAGAATTAGCTCATCTGGTCATGTTTCCTGTCTGGTCTACCTGGGAAGACAGATGTTAATCTTGCAAATCTGAAAATACTAATCTCCCACCATCTCTTTACAGCATAAGAAGCTTGAGAGGGTTTCTTCTGAGTTTGTTTGTTTGTTTGCTTGTTTGTTTGTTTATTTATTTATTTATTTATTTATGGAAAATTATATTGCCGCCTATTTGCACATGGCAACTCATTATGCAGTGACAGGCCCTGCTCTCTCTCTCTCTCTCTCTCTCTCTCTCTCTCTCTCTCTCTCTCTCTCTCTCTCTCTCTCTCTCTCATCTGACAATATTTATTTGCTCTTCCTCAAGGGCTTTCTCACATACCATTACATATTCAGTGCCAACATGTGGATGGGAGCGTTCTAATGTCACTATTCATATTAAAATGGCTCTCCCATTTTCAAGCTTCCCATGATATTTAAAGCAACTCTTAGGTCAACAGCATTCAAAAATGAAGTATAACACTGAGTTGGGAAATGTCTAGCACAAGTTCTGATGTGGTCAAGAAAAAAAAAATCATAACAGTGATTCTCATTATTTAGGAAGTAACTGTAAAGCAGATGAAAAAGAGCTGGACAAATTCTCAGTGACTATCAGAGTTTCTGATAGCAAGACATACTTATTATGCACATTTCCATTTAGTGTGCCCTTCCAAAATCATTTTTAATATTAAAAATGTATTAAATATAATTATATGAGGGACAGTGGGGTTGTGGGTATAGGCTCTATAACCACTGGTCTTGGCAACCAAGTGTTCATGTCTGAAGCCAGTAAATCTGTTTTGCTGATATTGCATCTCCTCTCTCTTATTTATAACTTGTAATTCCTTTCTTTTTCTTCTTTTTCTTGCAAGTGGCATCCTTCCCCACTGTATGTGGTCTCCTTTTATGGTGCAAAAATTGCACATTGGGTTGTGGCAGCCATGACTACTTTCACAAAATGTAGGTTAAACGGTTCCTCTCTATCCAAGTTACCACTTAAAAAAAGGGAAAGTATAATCTTCATGCCTAGGAGCTAAGATTATTTCTATCATTTCTCTGGAGGAAAGAGAAGTTTCTTGGAGCTGTGGCTCACTAGTAGCAGAGGAAATTACCTTTTCTCTTGCTTTCTGCCTCAAGTTGTCGCTGTGATTGGTTGTTACTTTGCAGACATTGAAAGTGAGCTGCAATATTTGTGCTAGCTAGCATTTTCCTACTTTCATGATGCTCTTGACCTAGCATTAAGTGGAACTCTATGGGAAGAGCGCTTTTATAGAGGACAAAGAAAAATTTCAGTCCATTCTCCAGTGAAAAACAATTGAGAGATTTCTGTATCGTTGGGGTTGTTATGCTATGCACACACGCAACTGAGTGTACAGGAGTGTGCTGTAAATCACATAATAAAAATTGTCCAGCGGCATTAGAATAATGCGCACTGTGATTATAAATGAAATAATAACACATTGTTTAAATTGTTAATCTGCTCAAATGGGAAGGGCAAAAGACTAGGAGAAGGAAAAAAAAAAATCAATAATAGCCTCTCTGGTGTTTAAATTGCATGGAGCCCCCTGAATATCTAGTGCCTCTGTTTCTTGGTTAATCATTTGGAAACATCTGAAACCCTATCCAAGCTTTCTTATAAATCAAATGAAACTCTGGTGAAAGTCCATTGCTATCACCTGTTGGAAGCAACCTCTTTTTCAAGAAAGAGGGGAGACATACTCTTATTTGGCATTTTCTCCTTTGGACCCTGTAACTTCAGTGACTAAAAATAACAGAATTATTTTCCACCTACATTATAGAACTAGTGTAGTAGGATCTATAAAGACTACCACACTTTAGGTTTACTATTTCTATACAACAACAAGGAATATATGAATGCTCTGGTACCTCTCCCCCAGTTTTGTGTATATGTGTGTTTGAGATTTTCCAATAAATTAAAAGATTTAACCCTGGAGGAGATGGGGTGAATCAGGTTTAAGAACAATGTGATTTTATCTGAACCATGCTCTTCTTTAGTCAGGTGCTTTTTTGTCTCACTTGTGTCCTCAGCCTTTCTAGACATGGCTGTCCTGTAAGGAAGAACATTTACGGACTAAGATGTCATTAGAGGAATAAATAAAACCAGATAAAACCAAAAGCCCAGTTAAAATCTACTTTGTGACAGTAATGGCAACTACCAGTTAATTAGCTGATAAAGTTTGCAAATGCTGTTTTTAAAAAGTATGTGCCTCAATTTTTTTTAAAAGAATTTATAATGATTGCTACAATAACAAAAGAACACCACAAAGAACCAAAACAAAAAGGAAAAAAACCCAGATAGAATGCCAATGAATCCCAGAATGTCCCCTCAGATAATTGCCAGACAATGCTCAAGATACCTTTTTGAATAAAATTCTAGGAAAAGTATTGAAAGTCACCATTAGATTTTCTTGAATAAATCAGTTACTGGAGCATTTTCCAATTTGAGTTCATACCAGCAGCTCTGGTCAAACATGTGATACATTCATAGAAAACAGACACAAACACACAGACCCAGACACACACAGTTCAGGAATTGCATTTATACCTTGAGCAACAGATAGTCCATCCTGCCAGAGGCCTGCAATTTTGCCTACTTCAGCATCCTGCCCTGGTGAGCTCTTTAACTCAAAAGACAGCAACAAAGCAACTCTAAATATAGAGAGAAATGTTCATATATACAGAATATGGCCACCCAATTTAACCAAATGACTTTTTCCAGAAGATAAAGAGAACAGGAGATCTGTTAAGCTCTTGGTAGACATTCTTCCCTGGCTGTGTCTGATTTCATGGATTACAGTTGTGGAGGCCTGCGATGTGTCTTATTTTGTCTTATGGCATGCTTTGCTTCAATCCTTTTGTTTGCTGTTTCTTTCTGATGCGTGAGATCTGGGAAAAAAAAAGGAATTTCCTATCAGATGAATCACTTGAATTGATGGTTATTAGGAACATTCTTTTTAACTACTGTGTATCTCCTCTGCAGAATCAGCATACTGATTAAACTACATGGTTGAGACGGATGGATTCACTTTCTATACAAGTGTCAGCAGAAGCCCAATTGAGAGCTTTACAAAAGAATAAATGGAGCCAACAATATGCTTTTTTGAGAGATGTTTTTCAAACGCTAACAATGAAACAGAATTAGTGATGCATTCTCATTTTTGCAGGCATTTGTTAGAATCCAAAACTCTGACACTGCTATGAGTGATTTTCAAAATACCTATACAATCCAATTGGCAGCCTGAGTTGCATATTCGTATTATCTTGGCAGATGTTAAATTTCTAATGAATAATTATTGAGATTCTTATCCTGTCCCCCTCTCTTTAGTAGACATGTGCTTGGACTTTCAAATGGCTTTTGACAAAAGCTCCTGAGGAAGCATAGCAGTTATATGATAAGAAGCATTCCTTAGTGGACAAGAAACGCAGAGATATAAAGGAGAGATGGACAAAGGCTATATCCCAATTAGCAGTGGAATCTGGAGAAAGCCATGATCATATCAAAATAATACCTGCATGTCATCGCACAAAAGGCACAATAATGTAATGATATCATGATCCTTGTTAAATAAGTCAATATGCCTTTGGTACTGTAGTATGATGACAAACATGTTGAGATTTCTATCTTCTTGCTCCACTCCATAGATACTTGTGCTTTCTAGTGATTTCATATATCATCCAGCTCTTACCAACGAGATTTAAAGCCTGAACCTCATTACTGTTCTTTTGGCACAACAGCAATTGGATGACTCTAAAGATACTGTTGGTTGCTAATTTCGACATGATCTATGTGGGATCCTAATAAAGCTGTACTGGGACTAAGAATTTTTAACAAGTTTGCAGATGACATTAAAGATTTAAAAAAAAGGAAATGCTAATGGATGGAAAATAATGGTTAAAACTAAAAACAGAACACTAAAATAAAAAACGTTTTAGAGGAACTGATATTTTCCAAAATCTACATCTAAACTTTCATTCAAGTTGTGCTCCTACCACTACTGGGACCATTTTGGTCTTTACTTTCCACATCTTCTCTCCTTCCCCTCCTCCAGGCCCTGACACTTCTCCAGGTTCTCATACTCCTTCTTCCTGATGTTGCTGCCACCTAGTAATGCTATATTCTGGTACTTGTCTATTACCAAGAGGTCTGGTTGATTGGCTAGTACTTCCTTCCCCGTCTGGATCTGGAAGTCCTACAGCATCTTAGTCAGAGGTGGGTTCCTCCTGGTTCGGACCGGTTTGCCTGAACCGGTAGCGACCCGCTGGTGACATCACAGTGATGTCACGGATCCAGTTCGGTCGGTGCCGGTCTGTGGGTGCCGCCATCTTTTTTTTTTTGAATTTTTTTGAATTTTTTTGAATTTTTTAAGAAATTTTTTCTGGGTTTTTTTCTTCTGCGCATGCGCAGAAGCCGAAGAACTGTGCATGCGTCGCCATCTTGTTTTTGGCTTTTTTTGGGGGGGGGATTTTTTTTGGATTTTTTGGCACTGCACATGCGCGCGTAAAGTGCGCGTGCCTACGAGGCACGGCCATGCGGTGCGGGAGGAAGCAAACCGGCAGCGAGGTAAGTTAGAACCCACCCCTGATCTTAGTGCTCTTTTTCTGCATGACCTTCTGCAGAATCTTCCAACTGTTACTTGGGAGTGTTTGGCCGACACACAATTCCAGCTACTTGGTTGTGCCTTTCTACAACAGTCTGCACTTTGGGTCCTATCTATTGTGGTAAGTAGAATTATAGACTTATGTTCAGAAAATAAATGTGCAGTAAAACAGCTGAGGCAGGTAGGCCAGCCATCTAAATATTAAAATGAGGAAACAGTCTAGTAAAATACAGAGACACCAATTAAAGACCTTCCCTGGAATGTGGTATGATTTTTGTGGTCTAAGCTTCTTCCACACTCAAAAGTGGAGGGAGTGCAGAAAGAAACTATGCGTGATGATGACACGAAATTGCATCTTTTGTAGCTTTAGCTACAATTTGGGTGTGAAAAAGAAATCTTAGCAAGGACATTTTCTGATACGTGCAGTTCTGTCATAAAATATGTTTATCCAGCTTGGATAGCTCACTGGTTTGTCAAAGGCCAGTCAGTCCAAGAATGGAAATGTGACTATCCCTTGAGATGATCAGTTGCGATAAGATGGACTCTGTTACATGAGATGTAATCTAGTCATAAATTTAAAGTTCTGCCACAGTGGGGTTTCGTTTACAACTAGAGGTGCAGATTTCAAAACACAAGACTACCTTTGTCCTTGGACAAATAATTCTCTGATACATTATGCTCTGGATTTGTTGAAGTACATAAAAACGATCACTTCTCCTCTACGCTCTTCGGCGATTGGGTCATGAGGGCAGCCCAGTCTGGATTCCCTTTTTTCCCCTAGTCTGGAGAAATTGAACTCTTTGCAATTCAACATGTCTGCATGTTTGCTTAGCCATTTAGTGAGAAGTTTCAAATTTCCCCACAATCCAGTCCTGTGAATGAAATTTTCTTTCCTTTAATTTGTTTCGAGTTATATACCCATTCAACTCACCCAATGACTCTGCTGGCTGACAAACAAATTGTAAAACGATCATAAAAGCAATATGTATCAAAGACAAACAAATCAAATACTAATTTATATAGTATAATATCCCTTAGAGATGGACTCATTCAATCTTCTGGCCCTATGCCCATGGAAACAGCCAGGTCTTCAGTGCTTTACAAAAGGTACTTGAGGTCACTGTAAATATTAAAACTCTAATTCATTTCATCTAAAAATTGCCTTTGGATACATTGAATGGTATATGCAGTGGATATCCAGGTACATACTCTGAAGTCATTTCAGTTTGCAGTTGTTTTGAGAGGGTGCTTTTTATGCCTGGTTTAGTTCTGGTTGGGAGTGTTTCAGAAGAGTGCGTGATGTGGGTGCTTTAGCAGGCGCGGATGTCAGCTTAACTGTCTAGATCTGGATCTGTGGTGCTGCTGAATGCTTGAGTAAAAGTGAGTCTAGGATTCGAATGAGCTCTATGGACTGGGAGTGGCTGGTTTACATCTGGAAGTTAAATAGAGACAGACTTTGGACCTGGCAGGGAGGTGGTGGGCTTCTGGTGTAGTGATGATGGTGGGGGTTGGTTTGTTCAGGTAATATGAAGCAGCCAGTAACATGATAGTGGTGATGGGCAGAGGGAGTTATGGTGGAACACAGGAAGGCATAAGTGCTTTTTACTGACTCCTCCTTTCAGTTGGCTCAATCCCAATGCTCAGTCTCTAGATCAACAGTGGCCATGGCCTCAAGTTGTTTCCTTAATGCCAGGGTAGTGTGTAATAGGATGCTCCTCAGCCATAATCTTATCGTAAATGAGACAGTATGTGTAACTGAGATCTGAGTGAGGGTCCCATATCAGAAATGTACATACCTGGCTTTTGAGTGAGGATCAGTTACAATTTCAGTGTAGGGACAGAGGAATGGCTTTGTTCATCCAGGAGACTCTGGTGACCTTCATAGATAATTCTCCACAGATAAATGTGAAGCTCTGTTTGAGAAATTGGGCTCCAGTGAACAGATGGGATTACTACCTCTGTAATGACCTTCCTGCTGCCCAGAAGCTTCCCTGCCTGAGCTCGCCATACTGGAGAGTTGGCAATGATTTTCCCAGACTTATGGTTCTGGGAGATTTCAATATGCCTTTGCTGGACTTAGAGTTTGAAGTTGTTGAGGAATTCAGGGTCATCATGGCAATCCTAGACCTGTCCCAAATCACTGAGGGCCAGGATAGGACTTACATATTGGATCAGTTTTAGACTCAGGGTGATATCAATATGGGCAAATCTAGACAGCATATTAAAAAGCAGAGACAGTACCCTGCCAACAAAAGTGCGTATAGTCAAGGCTATGGTTTTCCCAGTTGCAATGTATGGCTGTGAAAGTTGGACCATAAGGAAGGCTGAGCGCCAAAGAATTGAGGCCTTTGAACTATGGTGCTGGAAAAGACTCCTGCTAGTCCCTTGGACTGCAAGGTGATCAAACCGGTCAGTCGTAGAGGAGATCAACCCTGACTGCTCTTTAAAAGGCCAGATCCTGAAGATGAAACTCAAATACTTTGGCCACCTAATGAGAAGGAAGGACTCACTGGAGAAGAGCCTAATGCTGGGAAAGATTGAGGGCAAAAGAAGAAGGGGACAACAGAGAATGAGGTGGCTGGATGAAGTCACTGAAGCAGTAGGCGTGAGCTTAAATGGACTCCAGAGAATGATGGAGAACAGGAAGGCCTGGAGGAACATTGTCCATGGGGTCGCGATGGGTCAGACACGACTTCGCAACTAACAAGAAGAAGAAGAAGAAGAAGAAGAAGATGTCAATGTGATTTGGAGAGGTGGAATATCACTTTTTTTATTGCTCTGGAATTTTTGAGTTTTACTGGATTTCTTAAGGACATTCATAAGAATCTGGTTTTCTTCTCCTGTCTCTCTCTGTGTATGCGCAGCTTTCAATCAGTGTTAAGTCCTGATGACTGCCTGAACTATTCCCTGCAAATTTCTGGGCAAGATTTCAGTTGTGGTTTGGCATTGCCTGTTTCCTAGGGCTGAGAGATACACAAAAGCTATCACTGGATCTTCCAGAGTTGAATGATCCCAGACCTTTCTCCAATCTTCCCTTTTGGGGAAGGTTTTGAAAAGTTTCAGACAGGATAGATATTATTATTATTAGATTATTATCCGATTCCTTTCAGTCAAATTTCAGATTTGTACCAAAGTAACATTCATTCATTCATTCATTTATTCATTCATTCATTCATTCATTCATTTTCACATTTTTGAACCTTCTCTCTCAGAGAGGGATTCTTTCTCAGAGAGGGTAGGGTACAATAACATGTTAAAATATACAGCATATACAAATTTAAAAAATTAGAAAGGTCTTAAATTAAACCATTAGAAAGGGTCTGTTAAAGCCCTGTTAAAATTAGTTTAAAAAGTGGAGGGAGGCCTCTCAGAGTACCAGCCAGCCTCATGGCGATGTGCTCCTCTGGGCTCCTCACATGAGGCCACAGAGCCATGTTTTAATTCTTCTTCAGAATGCCAGGAGCCTGGGGTCCTACTTCACCCCTGGGGGTGGGTGGGTGGAGAATATCCCACAGGGTGGGGGAAATGGGAACCTACAGTGGAACTGGGCTGGGGATGGTGCCTTCCTCTTATACTTTTTGATCTCCTGATGGCCTTCAATATCACTGATCTTCTGTATCATCTCAGGGAGTTGGGAGTGGGAAGCATATCATTATGGTCCTCTTTTTTCCAGGTCACTTCCAATTGGTGTTAATGACATTTGGGGGAGGCCCTTTGACCCCTGCTTTGTGAGGTACCTCAGGCCTATCCCTGTTTCTGTTTAACATATTCATGAAGCTATGAAGACAAACTAATTCGACTGGAGCAAGGCTGATAAAGCCACATTATACAAGTCAATGAGGTCTATTCGTTCAATGTGCTAAAAAATTTTTTAGTGTTAACAATGCTTAGGATATTTTTATTTAACATTTTATTTGTTTTGTTTTTTTAATTCAGTATAGCTCCTGAGACTGTCACTGACAAGGTTAAAAGTGTATAATCAAATAATAAAAATATAATAAAAAGCTATATCCAGCAAGAATCCTGAACATCATGAAATCATATGACAATTTTCAGAATCAGGCGCCAACTGCTTATTGAAATAGCACTATCTTAACAGTTTTGAAGAATACAAACAAAGAGGACACCGTACTTCTAAGGATAAGATGTTCAACAAAATGGCTATTATAGAGACAGACTGCCTTTGGGTCCATGTCCCTTTGAATTCTTAGAGAGGCAGGACTCTGAGCATCTCTTCTCTGCATCCATGTACAGGCTGAGCAGATTCTATTTGACAGAGATGGTCCCTAAGGCACCCTGGAGCCAAGTAAAATGGGACTTTATAGGTCAAAAACAGCACTTGAAATTGGACTCAGAAACCTTTTGGTCATTAGTGCAGTGACCAGAGAATTGATGTAACATGACAGTAGCAGCTCTTTTCCACTAACATTCTGGCCACCACATTTTGTACCAAGGTCACTTTCAAAGGCAGCCCCATCTTGTGGAGTGGGGGGGAGGGGTTGATGAGGACCTGTATGTGTCACAGCACAGAGCCTGATTTTTCCCCCTGTCCCACAAGGAATTATGTCCCTAAACAGAATCTCTAAGCAAGAAACTGTGGACACCATAAGCACAGAGAAGTAAGCTTGCTTCAACACATTTCATCATAATATAAGACTGAATATGTGCACCTACCTGCTATTGGTCATAGTTAATCTTTGTTTTCACCACCATTACTCCAGGTATTACTTCACACTTCACATTTTATTTTATTTTATTTATTTACTGTCTTTATTATTTTTATAAGTAATTCAAAGCAGCAAATATATCTAATATTCCTTCCTCCTTCTTCCTCCTTCTCCTTCTACTATTATTCTCCTGTGAGGTGAGTTGGGCTGAGATAGAGTGACTGGCCCTAAGGTTTTCCTGGTTTTTAGCCTGGTGTCTTAACCATTAATCCAAACTGGCTCTCATACATGTACATCATGTTATGCAAACCTAATCAATTGATAGTTTAATGTTAATTCGGTAGACAGAAAACAGATTCAGAAACAAAGACTTATTTATTTATGGAACTCTGTCTAAATACAGAGGACTGGATACATTTTGGATATCCCCTTTGCAATCCCTTTTGAGAGACAGCAACAGGCATCCATGTATTTGATCTTAATGTCTTCTTGTTCAGTGGGAGTACTACCCATCTTCAGAAATATCAGAAATACTGTAATCAACTGGGGCTTCTACCTGGAATTGAAAAAGAAGCCAACTATGATGCAGATTCTCTCCAGTCATGATTATTACTATTACTAGTTTCATGCTTGATGTGGAAATGCATCTCCAGATTGTCACCTTGTGAGCCCAAACATTGTGATGGGCTCTGATGCAATTTAAATCTCTGGGACATGTAATTATGTAATCAAAACAACAAAAATTGCTTGTTGATGACTCAGATCATCACTCCATCTAGTTTAGTTTTGCTGATTGGGAGCAGCTCTTCAAGCTATCAGGTGAGGATGTTTCCTTCTCTGAAAATGCCAAGGACTGGACCTGGCATCTTCTTCATTCAAATCATGTGGCCCAACCACTGCTACAGGATCCTGGCTCTGGTTTTTGTTTTTTGTTTTTTTTGGGTGGCTCAGTATGTTGTAAGAGCTCAGGCCATTAGGTTAGTTCAGCTAAACACAATGAAGCAAAGCATGGGTTAGCACGTTGCCCAAACAAAGTCCAATTGATTTCTGATTGCTTATCATGGGTTGTAATCCAGCTTGCCCAGTGGTTCTGCATGAGCACCTCAAGGAACTGAGAACTAAAAAAAGAAACAAAATAAAGCAATTGGACTCACTGAGTCCAATTGCTTCAGGTTTTGCACTTGCTTGAACAAATAATGGATACTAATGTTTTCTTTCTCTATAACAATAAATGTTAAATAGTATCTGAATATACCTGTGTTAGTGGTATACCTTTCATTATCCTGGCTATGT
>QLTV01004416.1:2877009-2902901 GCA_003457575.1 Thermophis baileyi | reverse complement strand
CGATAGATGTACTTTTATGTACCACTGAAAGGAGGAAATGGCTCACATGCTTTGCCCAAGAGTGTGAGAGGCAACAGGCTTTTAAGGAGCGGCCAGAAAGAAGGGGGGGGGCAATGTATTTTCCAAACCACCAGAAGGCAAAACAAGAAGAAATGGATGGAAACTGAACAAAGAGAGAAGCAACCTAAAACTAAGGAGAAACTTTCTGACAGTGAGAACCAATATAGGTGCAGAAATATTTAAGTCATAATTTCCCATATAAAATAGCCATTCGTGTAATAAAATTGTTCAAAACTTCAAAACAGTAATTAGTATTATGGCTGATGTTTGACAGCAAGCCTAAAAGTCAAATCTCACAAGAGTGCTTCTTTCTCTGTATTTATACAAAACATCACATACCAGGAATCTCTCTCTCTCTCTCTCTCTCTGTCTCTCTCTCTCTCTCTCTATATCGTAGATCTCTCTCTCTCTCTCTCTCTCTCTCTCTCTCTCACACACACACACACACACACACACACACACACACTCTTCCTCTCTCTCTTTCTCTCTCTCAGCAAATTAGGGTTTGGAACAGGTCTCTCCAAAATCTCTCTGGCTCTCCAATCAGGTGGGGTGGAGAGGGAGAGGTGAGAGGTGTTTTGGCCAGATCTGCAAAGGGAAAGTTTTTGTGTGGTGTGAGGGACAAAGTTGCAGTCTTTGGGAAGGAGGAGGGGGTGAGGGAGGGAAAGAGGAACCACATTCTCTCTCTCTCTCTCTCTCTCTCTCTCTCACACACACACACACACACACTCTCTCCCTCTCTCTATCCCTCTCTCTCTCTCTCTCTCTCTCTCTCTCCCAGCCACACTCACACACTCCTCTTTCTTCCCCTCTCTCTCTCTCTCTCTCTCCTCTCCCCCCCTCCCTCCCTCTCTCTGCATGTGTGTGTTTCCACTCATTCTACAAAGGACGGTCGGCTGCATGTCCCCCCACTTTGTTCGGGAGCAAAAGCCACCAAATATTAAACAGTAAGACAACTCCACCAGCGTTTGACATCCAAATACCCTCTGCCCCATCCCAAGCCATCCCCTGCATTTTCCTGCAGGAAATTAGGGTTTGGAGCAGATCTCTCCAAAATCTCTCTGGCTCTTCAATCAGGTGGGGTAGGGAGGGGAGGGGTGAGAAGTGTTTTGGCCAGATCTGGAATGGGAAAGTTTTTGTGTGGTGTGAGGGACAAAGTTGCAGTCTTTGGGAAGGAGGAGGGGGTGAGGGAGGGAAAGAGGAGCTGTGTTCTCTCTCTCTCTCGTCAGCCAGATCTGGAACGGGAAAGTTTTTGTGTGGTGCAAGGGACAAAGTTGCAGTCTTTGGGAAGGAGGAAGGGGTGAGGGAGGAAAAGAGGAGCCGCGTTCTCTCTCTCTCTCTCTCTCCTCTGCTCTCCTCTCCTCTCCCCTTCTTTCCCTTCCAGTCCTCAACTTACAACCACAATTGAGCCCAAATTTTCTGTTGTTAAGTGAGACATTTGTTAGGTGAGCTTTGCCCCATTTTACAATCTTTCTTGTTTCAGTTGTTAAGTAAATCCCTGCAGCCAGGGGTGAAATGCTCCCGGTTCACTCTTACCTGTCAGTCGCCGTAGAGCTGGTCGCCAAGGTAGCGCAAGGAGCCGCCCACCCACCCGGACACCGCCATTTGAGTTCTTTTACTCTCTGCGAATGCACAGAATGCTTTGCGCATGCACAGAGGGTAAAAGAACCCAAATGGCGGCATCCGGGCGGCGTCCGGGCAGGTGGGCGGCGCCTCGCGCTACCTTGGGGAAAGTTCCGCCCTCGACCAAAAGTGGGTGGGTGGGCGGCCGCCGTTGCTACTCACGTTGTTGCCGAGCTCCTGGAGAGCCACGCTCATGCTGGCGATCCGGAGGGCAGGGGGAACCGTCCACTGCCTCCTAGCTCGGGCGCCAGCCAGGGGCGAGCTGGGCAATGGCAGTGGCAATGGTGGAGTCCAGCTCTTGGGCCATGCAGAGCCGCTCTAGCAGGGGGCCGTGGACTGGGGAGCAGCTTCTCCCATCCTTCCTGGAGAGCGCCTCTGCTGATGGGCTGCTCCCCCCCCAAAGCCTTTCAGTGCAACTGAGTGCTTGCCTTTGAGGCTGGCCTGGTTTCCTTCTCCACCTCAGGGGTGCTTTCCCCTCCTCCCGACTGCTCCTCCATGTTGCTGTCATGAGAGGCTGATTGGAGCATGCTGCCCTCCGTCCCAGGTGCTGTAAATGGAGCCCTTGCCATCTCCCCAAGCCAGAAGCAGTAGTTAAGGGCAGAGACCACTACGCTCCCTGGCACGAGCAAGAAAATAAAGCTCCTTTTCTCAGATGGTGTGGGGTGGAGTTTAAGGCTAACCCGGAAGAGGTGGCTTGCTGCTGCTTCTAGCTCAGGGAGAGGCAGCTCGGCAGAGCTGCCGGGGTCTCTCTCTCTTTCCTTGGGTGGATCTGGCGGGAGGAGTGGGCTTCCTTAGCGGGCATCCTTGCCGGGCTTGAGGAGGGGAGGAGGCGGAGCTGTTGCCCAGGGGTGGAGAGCTACCTTGAGAGCATCCTTCTCTGGGCAGGGGCGAAGAAGAAGAGCCGCTGCCCTCCTCCTCCTGTGGCTCCTGCCCAGCGCTCTCTCTTCTCTCTTCCCTTCGCCTCCCCACACTTGTTTACCCATCCCAGAGAGCTCCTTCCCTCAGTGGTTCATTTTCTTACCACTAGGTGGCTACACTGACTTTGTACTTAAAGGCTGCTCTGCGCCTTTTGATCTTTCTCGGGCGCGGAGAAAAGCGACCCTGTGAAGGGACCGAGCCTGCTGCTGAACTTGGAAGCTTAGAGGCTTCTTTTCCACCCAGCCGCTGGTTCAGGGTGCCCAAAACTCAGCTTCTGCGCATGCGCAGAAGGAACCCCCCCCAAAAAAAAATCCAAAAAAAAAAATGCCGGCGTCCATGGACCGGCACCGACAGAACTGGTTCCGTGATGTCATCGTGAAATCACCAGCGGCTTGCTACCGGTTCGGGTGAACCGGTCCGAACCGGGAGGAACGCACCTCTGGTGTGTGTGTGTGTGTGTGTGTGTGTGTGTGTGTTGCAATTTAGCTACTTGGGTGACCACAGATTTCTCCATCCCTTCTCTAAAGCCACTCAAAAATGTAGCAAAATTTCAAAACACATGCCTAGAAAAATATTCCTGGAAGCACATTCCAGAATGAATGAATGTATTGCCATTCAAAAGCCATAAGGTTCTATAAAATTGGGAATCTAGAGAAGGGACAGATATGATTTTTCACGTAGGAACACATGGAAGAAAAAGGACTCTATAATAATTATCTTTGCACATGTTCAAGTGGTGCTCCAGATGTTTTGGGATTGCACTCAAGGTGCCTATCATTATTGGTACTATTTTTGCTTTCTTCTGCCACAATCATTCTACTTCTTTTTGCAGGTCCATATTTCTCCAGTTTTTTCTCTTTAATTTTCCTGTCTCCAGGTACTGCCACATCCACTATCAAAACTATTATTATTGATTTAATTTCATTATAGCTGTCCAATTCCAATGGACTCTGGGAAGCATACAGAACAAAAAAAAAACCCAATTTGTGATAACCATTAAACCTAAAATCACAGAGAGAGCCCAGACTAAAATGATCTAAAAACAACAAAAATCAAATAATACAGTAATTTGTTCCCTCCCACAAAATAGTAATACATTAGATCCAGGTGGGGACCAAGCTGAGTTTTAAGAGTTTTCAAAAACCCTAGGAGAGAATATTGTCCTTATCTCACAGTTGTGATTGTGTGTATGTGTGTATGTGCGCTGTTCCAAAGGTTGAGAGCACAACACAAAAGGTATGTTTCCATACTCCTGAGCTATTTGCATTCTATTGTGGTTCTTTGTCATGTTCAATATATTATTTCTGATTGAGCTGGAGATACTCAGTGAAGATGCTCTTTCCAAATAAATTGGGATGGCGCCCAAATGACAGTAACCCTGAAAATAGTGAATGTGGACAAACATTGGGATGTCTTTGTGTGGGTGTATTATGAAAGGCTATACAGCTGCTATATATGAATCTCTTTGCTTCACATCTGAAGTAGCAGCTTTTCAATCAGAAACAGAACCTAAGCACAATGTATTGCAACACTCCAGAAGGATAATTAGGGAACTAGGAAAAAGAATGTAATAGCTTTTGCCAAGCTGTGAAGTTTCATTAACATTTTCTTTCCCCAAGGCACATTTCCCCAACTTAGCAAGTGTGGAAATTCTGTGCTGCAACAATTTCATATTCCAGCTGCAAAAACTCACTCCTTTTCTTTCACAGATGTCTTTTTCTATGTCAGCTTAGAATTCTGGAAGTTGTTTTCTTAAAACAACTGAAGAGAAAAGCTAATAAATATCCATGAGGAATTTCAACTCCTGGCCCTATGGCAAAATCATGGCACTATGGCTTCTTAGAAAAGAGAGACTATGTAGGTTATTCATTGTTCTTCTTCTTCATAGGGAGGAACTAAAAAGGCCTTCCAATACCAATGGAACTTTGCTTGAACTTCCATTTATTTGGTGTAGTGGACTGATCACAATTGTTTTTTGGGATAGACTCCTACCGTGTTTCTCAGAAAATAAGACCGAGTCTTATTTTCTTTTAGACTTGAAAATAAGCACTTGGGCTTATTTTCGAGGTGGTCTTACTTTTTTTGAGGTGCAGCAGGCCAGACTCGGTGAGCTGGATGCGCCGTGGATGCACTGTCGCCTCCATTCCGAACCTTCAGCGTTCGGAATGGAGGCTTTTTGACGAACGGGAGGAAAATGGGGAGGGTGAATTTTCCTGCCTGCCATCCTTCCCTCAGTCTGTGCTGAGCTTGAGGAATAGATGACAGGAAAATCCCCCCTCCCCATTTTCCTGCCGTTGCAGGCTAACTCTGTCCACAGTCTGGAGTTTGACGCTGACACTGATGGGGCTCAAGGTTGACTCAGCCTTCCATCCTTCCAAGATCGGTAAAATGAGGACCCAGATTGTTGTGGGCAATAGGCAATTGACTCTGTAAACCTCTTAGGGCTGTAAAGCCTTATGAAGTGGTATATAAGTCTAAGTGCTGTCCCTATTGCTACCCTACCGTGTTTCTCAGAAAATAAGACCGAGTCTTATTTTCTTTTAGACTTGAAAATAAGCACTTGGGCTTATTTTCGAGGTGGTCTTACTTTTTTTGAGGTGCAGCAGGCCAGACTCGGTGAGCTGGACGCGCCGTGGACGCACTGTCGCCTCCATTCCGAACCTTCAGCGTTTGGAATGGAGGCTTTTTGGCAAATGGAAGGAAAAGCCGCCCAGAGTCCTTCGGGAGTTGGGCGGCATATAAATTTTATAAAATAAATAAAATATAATAACTCAAGCTCAGCACAGACTGAGGGAAGGATGGCAGGCAGGAAAATCCCCCCCTCATTTTCCTCCCGTTCGCCAAAAAGCCTCCCGTTCGCCTCCCAAAAAGAGGGAAAAAGCAAAGCAGCTGGCCATGGAGCTGCCGGCTTTGGGGAAGTGGCCCAACAAGCAGAAGCACTGTGCCCAGAAAGAGAAGGGCAAAAGCGGTATTTGTGCTGCCCCAAGGGGCCAGCGGGCTGCAGCTGCAGCCGGACAGTTGCCCCCCCTGCACCCGTGCCGCCACTCATGCTGGCCATGCCCATCCCCTGGGCTTATTTTTGGGGTAGGGGTAATATTAGGCCCACCCCCCCAAAAATAGGGTTGGCCTTATTATTGGGGTGGCTCGTGTTTTTGGAGAAACACGGTAGTTCCTAGCATGTTGTTTCTTTAGAACTTTTCCCAGAGCCAATCTCTAGATCTAAAATGAAATATAGCTATGAAAATTGGACCATTGTTATTCTTTCATGTCCTTCCATCTACCAAGGGTGTTCTGCTGTTTCAAAAATTTACTATTATTTTGTTTGTTCTTGTAGTTTTAAAATGTGACGGGTCTTTGGCACTGGTCATTGGTCATATAGATCCAATTAGAATCAAGGTCAAGAACATATTAGGTTGACAAAAGAAAAGGGAAAAAGTCTTAGTTTGTTAAAAAAAAACATGCCTTGGTGATTAAGGCGGCCTTTGGAGCAAATGAAATTATAGTCTGAGAAATCTGATTGTGTCTGTGCTTGAATGAGGTAGTGTCTCAGTGGCCAATTTTCTCAGCCATATGCTCCAAGTATTTAGAAACTTTACATCAGAAAAAGGCAAAGGAAGGGCCTAAGGCAGTGCACATTAACATGGAATGAGAAATGAGAAGAAGTGTGAGGGAGAGAGTGGTGGAATTTCTCCATGAAAAAGACTGATTTTTTTTTAATGCCCTCCCAACCCATGGCAGCTTGAAGAAGTGTAGTTTTCAAATCCCAGAATTCCCCAGCCAGCATGCTGGGATTTGGAATAGAAGAATTCTGGGAGTCCACATATCTTCAGGCTGTCAAGTTTGAGAAACACTGTTCTAGATTAATGAGCATTGGAGGAAGCTGTCAGTTTTGCTGTCACTTCTATGTGTTTCACAAGCTTCTACTTACTTTGGAAGGCAAGTCCTTGGATAATCCAGGCTATCATTTTAGAAATCATTTTAGAGTCAATCGTTTTTAAAATTGACCACGTTCAAAACTAAGCAAAATGTGAAGGGAAAGTAAAAGTTTTCTCTGCTCATTGACACTTCTTTGAAGCAGGCACAGCCAATGGGGTGCTCAACACTCTCTTGCCCAGGCATCGTGAGAGCTTCTTCGGATGTCACCTGACTGTGCTTATGCTCTGAACAGCAATCTGGTACTGAGAAATTAAAGTCAGTGAGGTGCAATATTTAAATTGGAGGATTAGAACTGGGCAGCCTCTGGGGGAGATCCTTGTTCAAGTCCATCCTCAGCCACAATAACTCATTGAGTATGGTAGTATGTAGTTTGCGTTCCAGAGGACCAAGAGACAGTGAAGTTTAATTTGGTTGGGAGAAAGAGGTCAAGATAGGTCCTCCTTAGATGTTCTCAGAGTATATCATTAATGATGCAAGTAGTTGCTTTAGTTCGGCAAGATTGATGTCAGGCTTCAAAAGCCAAGAAAAACAGTTACTTCTAACATGTTTTCTTTAGAATAAGAAACTTATTCTAAGTTTCCTTTATTATTTTTCATCTATTGACAAAAATCTCACAAATTAAAGCAACTACTTGCATCATTAAAGATATACTTTAGAACAGGGGTGTCACACTCGCATCGTCACGGCGGCGTCACGTGACATATCGGGACTTTTCCCCCCTTTGCTAAACCGGGCGTGGGCGTGGCCAGCGCATGACGCATCTGGCCCATGGGCTGCGAGTTTGACAGCCTGCTGTAGAACTTCTGATTAGAAGCTATCTTGACTTTCTTTCTCCCAATCAAACTACCTAAACTTCATTTTCTCGTGGTCCTCTAGAATGGAGTTGCTCCTTCCTGGAAATCCAGTCTACATTCCACTACACTCAGTGACTTAGGGCTGTCATGGATCACCACCTACCTGACAGGACAGCTATGAAGAAAAACTGAAGGAAGGTTGCTGTGTATGTTACCTTAAGCCCTAGAAAACTAACAAAGAAAATACATACATAAAACTGCACATGTAATAGATTTTAAAACCTGTACCATTTTAATCTACATGTCCCCCAAGCTGTTATTTAAAATCAGCAGAGTGTGGCTAAAAATAACTGGCAAGTCCACCTTATTGAAGCGGCAGCTAGATTTTGAAGTGAGAATTTTCTAGAAATGCTCAAAAGTCTTTTTCTGATGTCTGAGCAATGTTATATGGAATGGTGATTCATTCAATTGTCCTTAAAGAGCTATCATGCAGCAGTGCCTGCAGGAAGAGGCAAAAAACTGTAAGATGGCAGGTTCTGTGAATCATAATCTATACTCTTGTAGAGTGTCATAGGCAGTGGTGAAATTCAAAAATTTTCTCTACTGGTTCTGTGGGCATGGCTTGGTGGGTGTGGCTTGGTGGTCATGTGACCAGGTGGGTGTGCTTGGTGGTCATGTGCCTGGGTGGGTGTGGCTTGGTGATCATGTGACCGTGTGTGTGTGACTTGGTGAGTGGCAAAAATAACACAAAAGCTACACAACTGACTCACACACAATGCAAAAGCAGCTGGACTTCACACAAAATGGCCTCTGCAACAAGCAGGAACCTTACAGAGTCACAGAGAGCTCAAAAACCAACTATCAGACTTTACACAAAAATAACACAAAAGCTACACAACTGACTCACACACAATGCAGAAGCAGCTGCACTTCACACAAAATGGCTCCTGCAACAAGCAGGTACTATCACACTTTACACACAGAATATCACATACAGCTTTGTGAGATTTTGTGTGTTTGTGGCAATGTTTACCTTTGAGCAGGCGTCGGCGAGGCGAGGCGCTGAGCTGAGCGGGCATCGGCGAAGCGAGTAGCTGGGCCACGTGGCGAAGGGAACTTATATAGGGTGGGGGTGGGTGGGCGGGCCAGCAGCCAGAAGCTGCCAGTGAGCCGGAAGTAAAAAAAAGGTTCCAATGATCACAGCTGATCGTCGGAACCTTTTTAAAAACTTTTTGTTAGCATTTTTTGCTAACAAAAAGTAAAAAAAAATGGTTCTGACAATCAGCTGTGCAACAATCAGCTGTGCCGGGGAATCTTCGGAACTTTTTTTTTTTTTACTTTTTAAAGCATTTTTTACTACCGGTTCGGGCAAACCGGTAGCATTTTTACTACCGGTTTGGGCGAAGCGGCCCGAACCGGTAGCATATCACCCCTGACCATAGGCATTTATAAAAGGGCGAGGTTGGATTGCAACTCTGTACCCTCCTTCTTGCAGATTTGATACCCCTCATCTGCAGACATCCCTGCTGTCCCAAATTTAATGCTTCCATCTATCTCACTCTCAACAGATTGAGGTCAGCAGAAGGCAAGTCAGACTCACCAACATCTAGATCTAAAAATCAACAAGAAAAAGGAAAGTGATTAAAAAAAGTTATGAATTATTTCTTCCTTTTTGAAAATAAATGTCAATGTGAAGAAATGCCAAATGTCTCATTTGGGAAATGTAGTGTAAAGCTTATCCATGCATATAGGAATGGTAATTCTATGGTCCTTTAAAAATAATCTTACATAACTCTTCCCAGCTCTAGACCAATGGCAATCATGCATTGCTGGAAGAGGAATTATGGATACTGGGTTTTCCTGGGTTTTCTCTCCACAGTTGCTGGACATCCAAAGGTAAAGTCTTCCTCAAAGTGAGCTTGGCTCCTAACAGCTTCATGGACAAGTCCCTCTAATTTGCTCCACAACTGTACAGATGTGGTTTATTGTTGCCTTCTTCTAGAATATTTTCCCAACTTTTCAGCTTACCCCAATGCCTGGAATGTTCTGATGGACTCCCATTCAAATACTAGCCAGGTTGAACCTTACTGAGCTTTTCAAATCAGGTTGCCACCTGCTTGCAGGAGTATTTGAATAGCATGTTTGACTATCTTTGAATATGAGATAATCAATAATAAGGGTAGCAGATGCCTCTACGACCTCAACCTGGTTTGCAACTTCATATTCCTTGGAGGCCATCCTCATTCTCTTCAGGTAAGATTTCTTTTTTCCCCCCTCAGAGGTTTGAAGGAGGATTACTTATTTTTGAACAAATAGGTACATTAAATCTTTCAGATACTTTATATACATCCACACATTTTAAAACTTAATTTTTGGATTCTGCAAAGTGGGCCAGTTGGATATGAAGACTATGAGTTCCTCCTGCTTACATAGTTTGACAAGCAGTCTGATCCAGGAATGATAAAACAAAACCCAGGCCCACTCAGGAGCCCCGACCATCAGTTCTGATGGGAAATAAAAAGTCTATTAGTTATATAAATTTCTGAACTTGCTGTCATTTATATAAATTGCTGAATGGATGAACTTATAATTACCAATTTCTGTTCAACAAACAATTCCAGTGAGTGAAGCAGAAGGGATTTCCCCCCCCCGCATTAACATTTTATTATTTTTTTTAAATTCAAAATTTCTTTTTGCCTCTTCTGTCAAAAAGTAAGGGTGAAAGACACATTATTTAGGAGCCTTCAAGAAAAAGCCAAGCTGGTGATGTAAGAGATCAGCTCAGGAAACAATTAGAAAATCATTTTTACTAAACGTTTTATGACTCTGCATTTGCATCTGGGGAATATTCAAGTAAATATAGCATGAGGAAATTAGTCTTAATTTCATGTTAATGGAAAAATCAATTCAGTTCTAATTATGTTATGATTTATAATATACAATCCGGCAGTTCCTTAAATGCTTTGATTAGGTTGTTCAATTGTTGATTCCCCCCCCTCAACCTAAATAAGTTTAATTCTGTTTCTAATCACACATTTAAATGCATAAATCTATCAGCAGCAGAATCTACTTAACCTCAGGGAAGCTAAAGTAAAATGAGGTGGAAATATGAAAATTGCAGCATTTGCTATATGAATTTAGCATTTGCTTAAGATGGCCTATAGGTCTTTTATTCAGAGGACTTGGCAATCACAACATTTCTCAATCTTATTTTAACCAATACCCCTTTGGTAAGTATAAATACCTTGTGCCACATAGAAATCTCACACTCACTTCAACCTTCCTGTTACATTCAACTTTCAAAGAGAAAGAAATCTCAAAATAAATCAAAGCATTTGTAAAGTTTAAAAAACATCTTTCTTTCCTCCCCCCCCATCTTACATCAAACAACAACATTTCCTCCGATTGTTATACTTATTAAAATGGGGGCTGCTTGCTTGCCCTAGCTTTTGAATTCTGTGCAGAAAGGAAGAAAGAGAACAATGCAAATTTGCAGGAGTGCTATGTGTTTAAATCCAGAAGAGTAGAAAAATCAGCTTTGGAAAGGTATGACAATACCATTGAGAAATCACATTCACAACAGTTTGCTTGTTTTAGAGTAAACAAAGAGATATTTTAAGAACAATAAAAAATTAAAGTGATTTATTGGAAGTACAGTAAGGTTTAGCAATTGAATCAAACCTGAGTCTGAAATTGTTCTTGGAGATTCTGTGGCTAAGGCTAAACATAAATGGTAAAAGTGTTAGTCGTATGTTTTCAAATGGGATTTTCAGCTTTCAGCATTGCCTCAATTCATCCTTGAGATTTTTTTTTCAAGAACCTTGTCCTTGAAAGCTCATCAGGTAGAGAAAATGAAGAGAAGTTTTAAAACCAGCTTGCTATATCCATAGCTGGAATGTGGCCATAAATTCTCAAATTACATAATAATGAGTAATAATGGTGGTTTTCTTCCGTGAAGCATTCCACCTGTTCAAGGCTTGAAATATATCTGACAGATATACCAATCTCAGATGAAAGTTATCATTTTTCAAGCATTTGGCTTTTTTCATAATATTCTAAAAAAGGCTGACTTATTCCAGCTCATAAAACCAAATATATTTCCCTTTGACAACTGTGGAGTGTGGAACAGAAGAACTTCCTAATCAACTTTAAAATATTCACACAGCAAGATAAAATAGTCTGGGTTTTGTATAATTAATTAGATAATGAAACTGATCCTGGATAGAATTTTGGAAGCCAATGCTTAGTGAATATTTGACTGTATCCCCAAAAGAGATAAGAATTGTGTGTGTATGCGTTTGTCCAAAAATCCTTATCGTGAACAATACCATTAGTGCAAATTCAAACTCATTTTCCTAGTTCAGCTTGTTTATTTAGAAGAAATTGAACATTGCTTCAAAGACACCAACAATTTTAATGATAGTTTTCAAGGCTTAGGAAATAGCATTGCTCCCTTCACGTCATTTTTAGCAGAGCTCTGCAAAGTTTTGAAGGGGAGCTTCAATTTATCCTTCAAAGCAGCTTCGTGAATCAAACTGGGAGCCTGCTTCAAAGCAGCAAATTGAATCAAGTGCCTTCAAAGTATTTTACAGAAATCCGAAGCACTTCAGAGATCCAATGGCTTTTCCGCTCCTTCTGAGCTGTTGCAGATAATTTACGACATTGCAACATCACTTCCATGTGGATGGTGGGATGGAAATTGATTACAATAATGTGATGGGCTCTCAGACATTGCCATAAATAGCTGGCCAATGAGTTTTATTACCTCACTGAACTCTGTGCATCAGAATTCTTTTAAGTGTCAAGCTTAATATTGCTTTGGGTTCATTCTGTCTCTTCTTGGTACTCAACTTTCTTAATGGGACCAGTCGGGTTTGCTTCTTATAACCCTTAGAAAATCTTACATATGTGTGCTGGTTCTGCAAACCCAATCAGGACTTTAGCCTAGTTATCAGTAATCTGAATATGGTCTGAAAGGCTAATCTTGCTGGCACATACCATAGGAATAAACTTTACTTCTAAATTATGGATGAATTGGGCAAGTTTAAGTTTTTTTAATCACTGAAACGATGACAGCCCAAATCTCAGAGATATTGGTCCAAACACTTTTGTTTTTACTTTACTACAAGGCATTTTTTAATTCAAGCCTCTTAATGATCTGCTAGTCTACGCACACATTAATTTTACTGTATCAGGCTAACTAATTAATAGAGTATCATGAGCAAGAACACAACCAAATTTTTGCCTGGAAGGACCAGCCTTGCAATCTTGCAAACAACTGTCCCAACTCTCCTGCCACTCCAGAAAACCACCCCATAAGCATAAACCATTGGTTGTTCTTCAGTATCTTGACACCCAAGAAAAGCAAGTAGAAAAGTAAGAACTGTTATTTTTTTCTGCAGGGTTATTTTTAAGTTAGAACTGACAATCCGTGACCTTTTGGGCCATTCTTCTTTCCACATATAATATAAATACAATTTTGATCCTTCCTCATGTTTTAAATCTAAATTCAAATCTTGAAAATGTTAAATATATAAATTTGCCCACAAATGTCCATTTGAAAGTTCTGATTTTATCACGAACTCTTCAAATCTTAAATTTCCAATAATAAATCAATAGTCATTTACATAGGCTGAAACATTTGCTACACATCAAGTATACGGTATGCCGTTTAACACATTTCTTCATTACTCTGTTATCAAAATCATCAACAAGGATATTATAAAAAATGTGGAGTTTGGTTATTCATTAATAAATCATAAACATTTTTTTTTCTTCAAGTGAAGTTTAGCAGCATTCTAAATATTGAAATTTGTGATGAATCTGTCTGCTTTAATGTTATTAGAAATTTGCCACCCTAGATAAATATTTCCCCCCAAATTACAGTTCTTTATAATATTTTGGTTTATGCTGAATTTACATTGATTGTTATTGTTTGTAGTATTGTTTGTGAACTTTCATAATAATATGTTCCATCTAAATAATTGTAATGTTATGTGTTAAATGTTTTGCTGTAATCTGCCTTGAATCAGATCATTAAAATTGCATTAAAACAGTGATTAAGATGCTGGGCTTGTCAGCTGGAAAGCTCCCATCTTCGCCTACTCCTGCCCACCTAGCAATTTGAAAGCATGCAAATGCGAGTAGATAAATAGGTACCACTTTGGTGGGGAGGAAATAGCACTCCATGATGTCATGCTGGCCCTTTGACTGTTGAAACATTTTTGGGCAATGTTGGCTCAATGGCCCTTGAAATGGAGATGAGCGCTGCCCCCTATAATCAATTACGGAGTAAAATCCGCAGAGACTCCCTTTCCTTATATTCAATGTACTGATTGTAGCAAAGTGTACATTTTATTTATGTATTGCTCCTTTTCCTCCCACTGCACAAATTCTGAACCATGCTAGATGGATGGATCCGAAAATACAACATATTAGTAATTGCAGTGAAGCAGTGTTGGCCACTATGAAGCAACCTTCTCCACATCAAAGCAAAGAATACATCCACATAATGAATAGGAACAATTCATTGACAATTTATAGCTAACTTGATACAATAGATCTAGCTTTCTGCTCACTCAGATGCCATAACTGATTGCCCGTGCACTAGGACCACTTGAAATATGGTATTCTCCCCCCCCCCGTTTCTTGGGAATGGATTTTGGATTTTCTCCATCAGAAGCAGAGGGGAGGATGATTGTAGAAGTCTGCGGTTTATATGTGAAGTAAAATGCAGTGGTAGAATCCTGACATAAATCAACAATACTATTTCAAGATTCACCCCAAAAGTGTCATTTTTCAGTGTTCTTCCATAGAAAGCAATCATATGTAAAACAACAACAACAACAAAGAACCCCTAGCTTACAACTTCCACCAGTCATGGTCTTGGAGATATACTATGACTGCAATATTTGATTAGAATATCTGCATGTGGATAATGCCTAGATGGCAGGAAAACTTGATAATTGTATGATAGAATTGGAAATTAAAGAAAGAAATATCCTGAAAGAAGGTGATAGCAAATCATTTTTCTGAATTGTTGTCAAGAAAACAACATGGACATGCTGCTTTGAATCAAGTTCAACTCAAGATAATTTGCATTTTACCTTATAAGTGTCCTGGAAAAGAAAGATGTGGTTATCATTTTGGATTGGGGAAATCCCTGTGGGTTTCTGTAGTTGCTACTACAGCCAAGTAGTTTAATGATTTAAAGCAGTGTTTCTCAACCCTGGCAACTTGCAGTTGTCTGGACTTCAACTCCCAGAGTTCCCTAGCCAGCATGGGAGTTGAAACTTACACATCTTCAAAGCCTTAAATGTCCTTATGTCCATGGCCTGTCTCGTTTACATATTTATAATGCAACAAATCTGTGCTGCTCGATCGCATTTTACTAGGGTTAATTCTTTTTTCATTTATGTCATATAACTGGTAGAAATCTATGGGCAGATTTATCTTTCAATTTTCTTCCTCTTAAATTAATAATTTTCTAATCCTGGCTATTCACCCTCCCAACAAGCATACACACACTTTCTTTTTTTGCCTGGCATGGCTCTATCTTGTGTAAAAATCAGAAAACATTTCTCTTCCTTCCATTTAGCAGGCTTACAACAAGAGAACTCATACAATTCACTACAAAATTAAGGATGATTTTTTTAAACAATCATTTTCAGTTTTCTGTGGAGCATCTAAAAAGACTACAGCACAAACATCTTTTTGTGTCTCATGCTGCACTTTTTTTTTAATGAAAAAGGTCAGATTCCCCAACAGTTGTTCTTAAATCATCTCTTTTTTGACAAGCCTTAAATATCTCTGGATAATGGACTTTTTCTTTTACCAAACAAAACACTTATTTGTTCAGGCTAGGGAAGGCATTAATTATTTACTCCTATTTCTACCTTGCTCCTAAAACTCTAGTTAAAATTCATGGCCTGGGCACTTATCAAATATTGATTTTTTTTTATTATTATTTATTTATTTTTACAAAAGTTGATGCTTCTCCTTTAATATTATTATAATGAGAGACCAGGAAAAAAAAATCAAATTGCCTGTGCTGAAACTCAATCATTTTCACATGCCATCTGCATTGATCTCTTTTCAAGGTTTTACCATAAATTATTCTATTCAATTAAGTAAACCCCACACATAATGACATTTTGCAAACTAAATAATTTATTGACTAGTTTGAGCAAGGAATGATTGGGCTCTAATGCTTCATCGTTTTCATAAGCATTAATAGCAACACGAAGCGTTTTTGCAGTGAAAGCATTTGTCAGGGTCTTTGTTTGGAAACGGGAGGGAGGAATCCTCTTGAACAGAAAATAGACTCATTTCTAGTATTGTAGGCGAAGACTGTATTCAGGCAGAACAATAAGCAAAGTGAACATCCAAGGCTGAGAAACCTTCTTTCCTTACCTCTCGAGGGGCTGTACAGGAACTGGAAGATTTCGCTTCTATTGTACTTTATCCACAGTTTAAAGCATCTGGTAAAAGCCAGAATGATGTCATGCATGTTATTTTATTTTTCTTTATTCAGTAGATTTATACCTCACCTTTATTTTGAAGGCAGCTTACACAAGGCTCCTTTCTTCTTTCACAATAAAAATCCTGGGAGGTGGGTTGGGTTACAAGCCAATGACCAACCCAAAGCAGGACTGGTTGTAGATATTTTGGCACCCCGGACAAAGTCATATTTTGGCAACCCTCATGGTTTATCTCATCTTCTGATTTGTTAGACATTTCAAAAAGGTGCCTTCTTGTTTCTTTTCTTTTCTTTTCTTTTCTTTTTTTTTTTTTGAGTTTTTGAGCTTTATGCTCATGCTTTTCAGCCAATTTTTGGCATTGGTCACACTTTTGGATGATCTCTGCCATGGGTTGTATGGGATTAGAGTGTCCGTCCTTGCCTCATTTGATGTCTCTGCAACTTTTGATGCCATCAACCATGGTGTCCTTTTGGATTGAGTTAAAGGACTGGTGGTGGACATCACAGTTTTCTGCTGGTTCACCTCCTTTCTCAGATCAGTGGTGATTGGAAAGAGATATCTTGCCCTTGGCCTCTACTATGTGGGGTATCTCAAGAGTCAATGCTCTCTCCATTCCTATCCAACATCTACATGAGGCTGTTGGGTGAGCTCATTTGTCACTATGGAGGGAGGATCAACAGTATGCTGAGGATACCCAATTATACATCTCTGCCCCTGGTGAATTAGTTAATGTTGTGGATGTTTTATCCTGGTGTCTGGAGGCTTTGAGGGTCTGGAAGGGGATCAATAGGCTTCAACTGAACCCTGGCAAGACTGAGTGGCTCTGGCTTTTGGGGCCTGCTGGTTCTAGGAAAATGCTATCTTTGGTGATGGGTGGGGTTCAACTGCCCCAGAGAGGCCCCATGCACAATCAAGGGATCCTCCTAGACTCCCAACTCCTACTCAAAGACCAGGTAGCAATCATGGCTTTGTATTGTGTGCCAATTGCTTCCATTCCTACATTGAGGGACCATCCTCATGGTTATTCATGCACTGGTAACCTACCAGTTGGACGACTATAAGGTGCTGTACACGGGGCTGTCCTTGAACAATATCTGGAAGTTTAATTGGTGCAAAATGAAGCAATGTAGGCAGTTATGTGTGTTTCTAGTAGGATATATATTATATCTTTGCTCTTCAAGCTGCATTGGTTGCCACTCTGTTTCTAGGTCCAATTGAAGGTGGTGTTTTTTTTTACCGATAAAGCATTAATGGCATGATACTGGGCTATCTAAGGACCACCTCTGATTACATCTGCCTGTCCCTTCAGTTCCAGCAGACAGAGTATGTTATGTGGCCCATCTGCTAGATAGCTACATTTTTTGGGCCCTAGATGTTGAGCCTTCTCTGCTGTGGTCTCTGCTCTATGGAATGCCCTCCCCTCACCCTGAAATGAGGCTGATATAATCACTTTTGATTTTCCAAAGGTTTCTCAAAACTTGGTTGTGCCATCAGGCTTGGGGACCCCAGGGAACTGGTAAATTGTTAAAGCCACCTCCAGACCTGGGGGCTGTTGACTTTCCATCTGAGGGCTGATAGACAGCCCAGGCTCTGCCTCTGTCTCTTTCTCTGACAGCTCCATTTCCTCTTCCCCCTTAGAGCTCTCAGGTTGCCTTGATGCTGACCCTGACTCCCAGCTGCCTCATCTGATTTGGCCAGCGGCCAACAGGCCACAACAGTATATCTTTCAGTTTTGGTGCCCCCTAAAATTTGGTACCCTATGTGATTACCTAGGTTGCCTAGGCCTAGAAACTGCCCTGCTAAAAGACACGGGCTTCTACGACTAAGGGGAGATTAGAGCTCATGATTTCAAAGTTCCCATTGTTTTTCAGCTTTGTCAACTTTAAGTTGTGTGGACTTCAACTCCAAGAGTCTTGACCATTATATTAAAGTAGGTTTCTGTTATGATGTCAATGTGCTAATGATGCAAATGTCTTCATTTGAGTCACAAGCACAGAAACTTTATGATATGTGTGACATCACTTGACTGTCATGAAAAAAAGGCATACGTAATCCTTTGTGTATCCTTAATCATTTTGAGGCACTTTGGAAATTTTGACAAGAACAATCTCACAGAACTATCCACAATGTCAGCTGACTTTTATTCTGGAGACGTGTGTGTACATTTCTAGAGAAAACACTGAAAACACTCAGCTGCAGCTACCTTTTTTCTTTTCTAAGAAAATAAATATATAGAGTCCATTAAAAAGAAAAAAATATGTCTGAGACCAGCTGTTTGCTTCAGCAGCTTCCCAAATTACTTTTTTTTTTAAAAAATGTGAGAATATAAAACAAATACATTAAATTATACAAGGCTAAAACATCTATCTGCATGAGGGCTACGGCAGACTTTGACTAGCATATGAGCTATACTTGAATGAGGGCCATGGTAGATTTGTGAAGAAATATGCCAACAGGGCGAGGCTTGAAGTTCAGGAAACATCAAAGACTAAATCTGAGGTTTATTGTAGCAAACTAATGCAAATGTGGTGTTGTTGTTTTTTTGCTTGAACCTCAAAGCTGCCTCTGAAGAGAAAAAAGAGCAAAGTTGATCCAGGTAAACCACAGGTAATCTAAAACTAATATACATTAAAAGGGACTGATATTTTTGCCTGTTCCTGGCTGCAAATGGCACTTGAAATACTTGTGAAAGGCACCACTGATTTCATTGGGATGGAATTGGCCTGTTCTTCCAAAATAGACTCTAGTGCAGGGGTCTCCAACCTTGGCAACTTTAAGCCTGGAGGACTTCAACTCCCAGAATTCCCCAGCCAGCTTTGCTGGCTGGGGAATTCTGGGAGTTGAAGTCCTCCAGGCTTAATGTTGCCAAGGTTGGAGACCCCTGCTCTAGTGAGTAGATGGGATCAGCCAACAGAACCTTCTAGTAGCCTTCATTCTTTTTCAATAATCTTCATTGCAATGATTACTTCACACACACACACACACACACATGCGATCCCCCCCCCCCTGCAGTTTGAGTGAGGATTCTGCTCCTTTCTTCAGCTTGGTGCATAGATGCAACCTCACCCCACTTCAGGGAGATACCAAGGGATGTAATGTCCAGGAACTGGCTATAATAGGACCCAGTTTAGGGTGCCCCCCCCACCATCTGCCACAGAGACTGAAATCCTGAAATCTGTTGTTGCCTTTCCTCTGTAAAATACACACACACACACACACACACACACACACACACACACACACACACACACACACAGGCAGTTCTGTGCAAAATCACACATACTAAGGATATTTGCATTAAAATATTTACGAATATGTATGTTAAAAGACTATATTGGAGAAATCCAAGCTACCCAGAGATATGGTGGAATCAAACGGCCTTGGAATCTAATAAATAAATGAACAAACAAATGATAAAAAGCATAATGAGGGGAATTTGTTAAAGCATACAATGGAAAAATTTACTTGAGGAAATATTATATATAATCTTAGGGAAAGGTCAATAGTGCATCTCCCTGTAAGGAAATGAATGACAGAGATAGATCTTTCAGTGGGTTAAAAACAACCTATGCAAAATGTACAAATTAAATACATAGCTTAAACTCTAAGTTATTCTCTTTTGTGTGTGTGTGATCCCTACACATCCCTACCCTTGAGCATAACATCTGTATAATAAATATTGATTAAGGAAAATATTGCTTTAGAAATGCCCAGGTTGGAAAACATCCTGTAAACTCCTAGAATAGTTTTTAGAGCCTCCATTTAGGCCTTATAATCTCTTAAATAGCAGCTCTTACTTTTTCCAGTCAACATTTGTTGGCTAGTCATATCAGTTTGTCAAGAGAAAATAAGCTAACTCAGCCCTTGTGACTTTAATAGCAACTTGAAATGCAAGAACAAGTAGCAGCTGATGGCTTAAGTTCCAGCATCTATTAAAAGTCCAGCCACTGGACTTTTCTCAGAGAGATACATCATTGGCAAGAGAGATGGAAGAAGGTACAGATTCATGGAAGATATGGGCCCTTATTCCAGAGAGACAGCTCCTAGTGTTACCAAACCAAATGTATTGGGAAGGAGTGAGAGAAAAAGATCGGGGAAATTTGGGGTATAAATGGAAGACAGTGTAATCAACATCCCCAGAATATTCTTTGCATGAAGCACATTACTGCATAATAAAGCCTCATCTAGAAATGTTGTTAGATAGGATGAATGGGAATTAGGCAGATGTTTAGAGGTAGATACCTATCTGCGGCTGTTAACCAAATGCACAAATATTCCTTTTTTGATGTTGAGGGCCACATTCTCAGGATTAAACTGTTAGGGTCCATTTAAGCAGCGTGACAAGCCAGAACAACAACAACAACAACAACAAAATGACAGGACATTTTTTTGGGGGGAGGGCTGCATCCCTCTGTTTAATCTTTTATTTTTTGACAAATTATTCTTTGAAATTCACTTACATAGCATCTCCCATGTTTTATGTTATACCTATGAGCTTGTATCATGAAGGCCACATAATGCCAGGCATGTTAGAAATACAGCTTGATCCAACAGGGATTTTATAATTTATTAAGAAAATTTATATGGCTGCCCAACTCACTCAGGTGGCTCACAGAAAGGAAGGATTTTCTTTTGAAGTGAAGGACTCTTCCCATTTCTCACGAGGACAAGTTATAGCTTCTCTGAGCTTTGATCTCAGCTTGATGGGTTCTCCATGCCCATTGCTTTTTAAGAACTATGGTAACAAAATATTGAACTGAAAATCAGATTCCTTCCAACCCACTGTGTTCTGAACCATGAGACAACCATGAGATAAGGTATGAGAACATCCATCAAAGGTCAATTCATGCCCTAAATCTACCTTCCTGAACTGTGGATGAAGGAAGACTCATGTAAAAGGGCTGATTTATTTTGACCCTCTACTTTTCTCACACCTTGCTTCTCTCTTCTATAGGAATCTCTCACACCATTTTAGAAATTTCCAAGCAATGTTTTTGCTTAGATAATTGCCATTCTGTCTATATCAGTCAGCAGGGCTGTTGTCAGGATGAATGTTAATGGGGAATTTTAAAGATGGCAATAAAAATACTCCCAGGAAGTCTTTAAGCAAAGGTATTATCCTAGGGGGAATTACTTATGTTGCCCTCTGCAATTTTGTTCCATTTCCAACTCAGCAATAATTTGTGTGACACTGAAAAGGTAGCATCAAAATGAACTCTGTATTTCTTAAGTGTGACACATCTTAAGGAATACAATGATGTATTAGTTCCCTAAATTTAAATGAATCTTTTCCTATACATCGATGCTTTTTTGCCGACCATAAAGACACTGAGACATAGGTATACTGTTTTTCCTTGTGTAGTCATCTTAGCAGTGGTCTGCAATCACTTTCTCTTCTCAAAATTCCATGAGATGTCCTGCCATACATAATATTTGGACCACAAAATTCAGGCAGCCATGAAGATTGAATTATATGGAAAATAGTAAATGCAGAGTGGTAATTATATTATGCTAGGTAATGCTATGCTATGATATTCACACCACACCACACCACACCACACCACACCACACCACACCACACCACACTGCACCATACTATATACCATTACATATTATCTCTGTGTATCTATTTGTATAGATACATATACCTGTATGTACTAGAGCCAGTTTGATGTAGTAGTTGAAGGTACCATGCACCAGGCTATAAACTGGGAGATAGAATAGAATAGAATTCTTTATTGGCCAAGTGTGATTGGACACACAAGGAATTTGTCTTTGGTGCATAAGCTCTCAGTGTACATAAAAAGACAAGATACATTCGTCAAGAATCATGAGGTATTGTGACTTCTAGTCCCATAAAACCAGCTGGATAATACTTTGGACCAGTCACTCAATCCTAGGAAGAAGGCAATGGCAATCTACTTGATAAAAATGTTGCTAAGAAAACTGCATGGACTTTCATCAAAAGAGAAGTTTATGAGGCAATCTGTTCTACTGGCTGGCAACTTAGCCTGACATTTAGCCTGACATTTAGCCTGAACCTATTTCCTTAAAGTTTTCATCCTCTAATTCTGGTCCTGCTTTCTCTGTAGAGAATGACTCTATCTTTTAAGTGATAACCCTTCAGCTATTTGTAGATTGCTATTATATCTCCCCTCTGTCATTTATTTCATATTAAATAAATTCATAATTTAATAATTTAAATTTGATAAAACAAATAAATAACACACACATATATAATAGTTATTACATTTTAAAATATAATATTTATAAAATAAAATTTGTTTTATTTAACAAAATAAATACATAATTTTATAAGTTAAGTGTATTTAGTTTTTTAAAGTGTTTCTGATAAGGGCTTAATTTCTAGGCCGCTAAAAAAACCACCCTCTGAATTAATCAGTGGAACATCTTGCCTCCCACAGTTGTGGGTGCTCCATCACTGGAGGTTTTCAAGAAAAGATTGGACAACCATTTGTCTGGGATGGAATAAGGTCTCCTGCCTTAGGCAAGGAGTTGGACTAAAAGACCTCCAAGGTCCCTTCCACCCCTATGATTCTATGAAAGTCAGTGGGGAAGTTGGCAGAAAGTTGCAAGTTCTGGTCACATGATGTTATGCTTAATGACTGCAGTGATTCACTTAATGACAGCAGCTGGAACTGATATAAGCTGGCCTTGGTCTCATTTCACTTTACAACAATGTTGCTCAGGTGCTGGTCCTAACTGTGGTCAGTAAGTGAAGACTACCTATACTTTTTGATTCATCTGCCAGAAGATAACAAAATTTTGGATGTAAGTTGAAAGGCACATTGACTTCTGTATCTTCAGATCCAAGAGGGCCGATATTGGGATATCATCTCTGTTAGGACAAAGGAACAATGATGGCAAAGAAAATAAAAGCAGAAGAGAACAGAAAGAAAGAAAGAAAGAGGCATCAGTTGTCCTATCCAAAGGCCTGGGTGAAGATCTAGCTGGGTAAGACCCTTCAAAGTACCAGTAAGGAGGGAACTATTAAAATTTCAGGGGAACTTTATCCCTGAAGCCAGGCACTGCTAAGAAAAAAGCCATACTTCTCAGGTCCCAATTCATGGCATTATTTAATTGTTGGAATCTGGAACTTTATAAGTAATGACCAGCACTTTGAATTGCACTTGGAACCAAACTAGCAACCAGTACAGTTGTGAAGCAGAGGCATTACAAGAGCATACCGAGGCATATCCATCACTGCTCGTGCTACAGCTGGTGGACCAACTGAAGTTTCCAGGTGGCTGTCAAGGGTAGCCCCATGTAGAGTGCATTGCAGCTATCACATTATGAGTTGACCAAGACACGAGTGATTGTCTGAAGGGGCCCCAATCTAGGAAAAAGTGCAACTGATACTTGGTACCATGTTATATCTTTGCTCTGTGAACTGCACTGGATCCCAATGTGCTTCTAGGAGGAACTACAAGTGCTGGTTGTCACCTATAAACTCCTCCATGTCTGGGTTATTTGTGGGACCACACCTCCAGTTATATCTACTTCAATTTACTCCTCTCCCACTTCAATTAAAGAATGTTACCTTATGTTACCTCAAAGTGTGCCCTTTATACTTCCCCTGCTCTCTAGAACAACATACCCCAGAAGATCAGATTGGCCATGACCCTGGTGTCTTTTCAAAGTGTTGAAGACATGAATGTGCTTAACGGTTTGATGGTTGGGAGGTTAGATGGCCCATTGAGAGTCCTGTTAATTTGTTTGGTTTACCTTCAGTGACCATTGTTGGTTCTTTTATTTTTTGTACTTGTGTATGTGTATATGTGTTTGTGTGTATTTATAAGATGGACAGACATATAACTCAATGAATGAATGAACAAAATACATGTATGTGTGTATGTACAGTATGTATGTATGTATCTTTGTATGCATGTATGTATGTTAGAGGACAAATTGGTGAGAAAAGTTCCAGGTATTTAATCTCCCATTCCACTAAACCTCTGGAAGAGGACTCAGATAAAACTTACATAAAATCTTTAAACTTTAGTGATTCATTGTGATACATTTTGCTGACAAATATCCAGAGGACATTGTTGTCTAGAAAGATCATCAATAAAAAGTATCTATCCATGTTTACTGTGTTCTTGTTAACTGGGAATTTGTTCTGCTACATTGTTAATTAGAAACAGAAGGTGAGAGATGACTGAAAATGAGGTTTATTATAAATCTTGAATGGTATTTTAATATCTAAGAGTTGTGTATCCATCTATTTATGGACATCTTTGATCAAAATTTTGTTTAAGAAATTGTTCCTGGAAATCTAGAATTATTTGCAACTATCGTTTCTGGTGTGCAGAAATCCTTGGGGAGATATCATTTGTAGAGCTGAACCTCTTTCCAGATTTAATCTCCAAATTCCCTTTCAATTTATTATATTTTACCAAATAACTGTGGTTTTCTGTTCTTCAAGAGACAAATAATTCCAAGGAACTTGTTAGAATATTCATGACTGGGAGAGCCATGTTAACAAGATTAGCCAATGAATAGGCATAGCAACTAAGTCAGCCAATGGGAGCTAACCACATCTGAGTCTGTGCAGAGAATCGAAACTGAAACTTAACCTTAAGGCTGGGCGTGGCTCCAGTCTCACTCTGTTCTCTGCCCTCTCTGTGCTTGTCTACTCTCTGCTGAAATGAAACTAACTCCTGCTTGTGTTTACTTGAAAAAATAATCTACCTGTGATATTGTATGTATACTGTATATTACTATGTTTATAAAGAAGTTATTGAATCCAGCTGAATCAGTCATCTGTGTGTGCTTCTGGTTTTGATTTTTATGCAACAAACTCTGATAGGTTATGGGCCCAGAGCACACTGAAGACTTCATTGTAATTTAAGCTGAAGAGACTGCCTGTGTTTGGAAAGAGAAACCAGGCAGAGATTGCAGGATGGCTGCTGTTGAAGTTAAGGAGTGCTCTGTTTCTCGTTTGGGGCAGAAGAACTATATAATATGGGCTGCAAAGATGGAATGTTTCCTGAAGGCTAAGGAGGTGTGGAATATCATTGTTAATCCACCCCAGGTGCCTTTCGCAGCTGCAGAGCAGAGGCAGCATGATAAAGCAATGGCTTATATCATCTTAAGTTTAGAAGATGAACAATTTCTCAATGTAGCTGATTTAAAGACTGCACAGGAAGTCTGGCTGAAATTGAGAAGTGTGCCTGTTAGTGTGTCAGCCTGCAATAATCAGCATGTAATATTGTACAATTATCAAGAAAGTTATACAGAGCCCGTTTGCAACCAGGTGAATCTGTGGAAAGACATTTATTGCAAATGCAAACTCTGTTTATGGAGTTGGAACAGCGTGGAATGAATATTCCTGAGTCCCAGAAGGTGTTGTTGGTGTTAAACAGCCTGGATGAAACGTGGGACATTATGTCTGCAGTGTTTGAATGCAAACAAGAGCAGGACTTGCGTTTGGAAGCCCTGAAGGCATGTTTGATCACAGAAGAAAACAAACACCATTATAGAAAGAGCCACGAGGAGAAATTCCTGAGGTGGGGGTCCAAGGAGCAGAGAGAGAAGAGCGGAAATTTCCATAGACTGAAAGTCTGCCGAGAAGACAAAAACAGCAGAAGGGATCAGATTACAGCCCAGCAACAGGTGTGGTGCTTTGTTTGTGGAGAAGCTTCTCATTTAAAGAAGGACTGATGGCAAAGAAAAAGCTGTTTGCAAAGAAGAAATTATTTGCAAGATGGACAAATAGCTGTTGCAAATGTTGGTTATCGCAATAGCAGAGACAAATGGTTAATAGACAGTGGGGCAAGTCAAACAATTGTTAACAATTCTAAATTGTTTTTCAGAATGGTTCCAGCTGCTCAAGATGCAGTAGCCTTGGCAAATGGCCAGAAGGCTAAAGTCATTGGAAGAGGCAGTGTGCAAATTCCATATCTGGAAACGAGGTTTAATGATATATTATGTGTGCCTGAAATGGAGCATAATTTATTGAGTGTCTCTAGTTTAGACAAGCAAGGATTTGAGACAACATTTGTAAATGCGAAGTGTCTCATAAAGCGAAATGGGAATGTATGTCCACAGGGCATAAAAG
>QLTV01004416.1:2863338-2876170 GCA_003457575.1 Thermophis baileyi | reverse complement strand
TGACACACAGGAACAGTCAATGTCACACAGGTCAGAGCGATAGAACAAGGGGATTCCACCTGACAGGTATTCTGCTAGTAAAGTTAAAGTGTGTAATGTATGGTATGAGCCAAGGAACTATAAGGAAGTATTGGCATTACCTAAAATAGAACAAGAAAAGTGGAAAGAAGCCATGGACAAGGAAATGAAATCCATGGGAAACCATAGAGTGTTCACATCTGTGACTTTGCCACAGGGTAGCAAAGCTGTGGGATGTAAGTGGGTATACAAGAAGAAAGTACTACCCAAAAACAAGGTCATTTATGGACTGAAGCAGTCAGCCAGGAATTGGAATATCTGTTTAGATAAGGCATAGATAACCCAAGGGTCTTGGGTCTTGGGTTCAAGAGTTGCAAGGCGGATGGTTGCATATACACTGGAAAATTACAAGGTGGGGATTGGCAACTATTAGCATTTGTGGATGATCTTTGTTTCATTGCAAAGGATGTATCACAGTAAAAGGGATGCTCAGGTATTTGGAGGGAACTCTGAATGTGGGTCTTCAAATACAAGTATCTGAAGAATATTAAATTATTTGATTTATGTCTCTTCCAGTCATGAAGGGAGGAGTGTTAGAATATTCATGACTGGGAGAGTCATGTTAACAAGGTTAGCCAATGAATAGGCATAGCAACTAAGTCAGCCAATGGGAGCTAACCACATCTGAGTCTGTGCAGAGAATCAAAACTGAAACTTAACCTTAAGGCTGGGCGTGGCTCCAGTCTCACTCTGTTTTCTGCCCTCTCTGTGCTTGTCTACTCTCTGCTGAAATGAAACTAACTCCTGCTTGTATTTACTTGAAGAAATAATCTACCTGTGGTATTGTATGTATATATTACTATGTTTATAAAGAAGTTATTGAATCCAGCTGAATCAGTCATCTGTGTGTGCTTCTGGTTTTGATTTTTATGCAACAAACTCTGATAGAACTGCTAGAGAAATACCAAAGATTTACAGATCTGTATCACTGCCTCTGTATTACAGGCATCCATGAGTAATATGCATGTGTGTTTCAGAAAATTCAAGATGGTGGTTGGGACGTTGTGATAGAAGTCCCTGCCCTCATGCATGTTTAAAGGGCCAGGGAATCAAATCTGTAGTCATGACTGCTACTTGGTTTTTGTTGACCTTTCTGTGAATGTCACCAGCTTGAATAGCAAACTACCAGAACTTTAGGTTGGAATAACAGCAGGAAAATAGTTAGTGAGGTTGAACGTTGTTCCTTAGAAAGACTATGCAGTCTTTCTATTAGTCTATTAGACTCTTGGTTTGTATTTGTAATCTGCTTGTAATTGCAGATTCTTTGCTTCTGACTCCTGCTCGTAATGACATTTATAGTTTAGCTTGATTTAAATCAGATTTTTATAACAATGTTTTTCAAAATTATGGACCTAGCTCCATCTCTCAATGAAATCTTAGTCAGGTATTTGTCGCTTAATTCATTTGTTCCCTTCGTCACCTCTGCATTACTGATGTGCTTATAAGTATTGATAAAACATTGCAGTAAAGCAATCTGGAAGTCATTACATACATTACTGCAGTGTGTGGTTTTTTTTTTAATTTAAGTGTTCTATCAATGCACACAGGCTCTCGCACACATCAATAAAATGCCATTTCAAAAGTGCCATGGAACAATTATATAATCACATTGGCAGCATTTTGTTCCTCCTGCTTTTTGAAATGTGTTGTACAAATGCTTTTTAAAGTTATACAAAGTATTTGCACTGCCTGGAGTATCACTTTGCCAGTAGTGTTTGTGGAAATATCTTATACATATGCACAATTGCAGGAAAAGATCTCAAAAACTGCATTTAGCCTTCAAGAGATGCTGTGTCCTTCCAAATATTCTATGCAGCCTTCAGTGCTTCATTGGTAAAATGCCAGACAAAAAAGAATCTTCTTGAATCTTCTTGAAACAAAACAAAGCACTACTCAGGTTACCCTGAGGACACAGATAAACCTCCAAGTGCTTCAACGTCCCTCTAAAACAGGAGTGTCAAACTCGCAGCGTCATGTTGTCATCACGTGATGTATCGCGACTTTTTGCCCTTCGCTAAATCGGAGGTGGACGTAGCTAGCGTGTGATGCATCCGGCCCGCAGGCCGCTAGTTTGACAACCCTACTCTAAAAGAATACAAATTACCAGCTGTCTGCAAGGAATATAAATCCTTCCATTCCCCACTATCCTGTCAGAGCTGAAGAAGCTTCTTGGATGAGAAGTGAAACGTCTTCAAAGAAAAAACAAGAAAGTCCAGTTGCCTCCTGAAAAAGCACTTTGGTGCTATCAATGGTTTTTCCATCTGGCCTACCTCGTAGAGAATCTCTACAGACAACAAAACAAAGCAAACAGAAATACACAACCGAAATGGCCAAATATAAATAAACAAAGGAAAGTTATGGCTAATGAAACATGATGATGGAATAAATTGAAATGAGCACAGGGTAGAACTCATTCGAAGGTCTATATTATAAAGTGATGAAGGTGAAGCAATCACTCTTCTCTAGTAGCATTTTCTATAGTGGTTCATCTAATTTAGCTTTGGGGGGAGGTGATCAGAAGCTAATTACCTTTTGGTCCATGACAAGAAAATGTCAATTACTTTATCACTTATGATGACCAATTTGCACATCTCCATGCTGCCTTGGATGGCATAATTAGCAATAGCAATAGCACTTAGACTTATATACCGCTTCATAGTGCTTTACAGCCCTCTCTAAGCGGTTCACAGAGTCAGCATATTGCCCCCAACAATCTGGGTCCTCATTGATACAATGGCCTGTGCTTTTTCAGTTATAATAAATACTTTACTACCAAGACAGACTGAAAATGTACAATAGGGAACAAAGTTTCACTATCTCCTCTAGTTAAGTTTTTTTCTAAAAAAAAAAAAAAACTTAGTTTATGTAGAAATACATGAGATAACTTTTGATTCTTTTGGGAATTCTCTGGATCAGGAATTGATACAGGGATCTTCTGGTTCTACTGGTAATTTTTTTAAAAAAATTGCATTTTATGTTGGCTTTTTAAATTTCTTTTTAGCTTTTGCTTGATGCTGCATATTACCCATAGCACTTTGGAATTGGGGACAATTATAAATACCATTAATAAATAAGCAATTACATAAGTAACTAAATAAATATCCTTCTAAAGTTGTGGGATGAAATTTGAAGGCTGTAGTGCAGAGGTCTTCAAACTTGGCAACTTTAAGACTTGTGGACTTCAACTCCCAGAATTCTCCAGCCAGCTATGCTGGCTGGAAAATTCTGGGAATTGAAGTCCACAAGTCTTAAAGTTGCCATGTTTGGGGACCCCTGCTGTAGTGTTTCTAAAAAGTACAATTTCATAGTGGACAATTCTGTTCAATATCATGTCTCTTGCCCTGTGGAGTTCTTCAGAGTTCTTTCTTGTCCACCATGTTATTTAATATCTATATAAAAACTCTGGGAGAAATTGTCCAGGGCAATTGTTTTGGTACTATCAGCATTGTCATAACACGAATCTTTCTCATTATCAAAATTAAAGATCTACATTATTGATAATTAGTTCTAGCAACACAAGTAGCAAAGGTTAGCTAAGACATTGAAATGAAACCCAGGCAAGACAGATTCATATCAGAGAACAAGCAATTCCATCTCTGCTGTATGTAATTACATTTGAAGACTCAGATATGTAATTCAGGTATACTGCTGGAATCCGTTGTCTAGGTTTTGGTAGTGGCTACCACCACATTGCATAGAACTATATCTATTCCTGCAGATGACAGATTTGGCCAAAGTAACCCATATCTCAAATTTTCAATGCTATAACTAGTATTCTGTGTATGGCTGCCTTTAATTTATGAGTATTGTGAAGGAGAATCTTCTAGTGGCTACTCCCAGGCTTCTTTTAAGGGTACTCAAACTAACTCCCCTTATCTGCAAAGAAAAAAAAAATCCAGCACTTGATTATTGGCGCAATTTGCTCTCTAGCACTGAAATTGTGTGAACCTTTAGATTAAATGCAGAATATTATCTTTTGAGGTAAGAAGGGGGTATTTAGAAGATGGGCAGAAGACCGCCCCCCCAGTTAATAGGAGAGATCACATAATCAAATACATAATCAAATACATCTCCAAAGCACCCAAAGGCAGGACAAGAAGCAATGGGTGGAAACTAATCAAGGAGAGAAGCAACCTAGAACTAAGGAGAAATTTCCTGACGGTTAGAACAATTAATCAGTGGAACAACTTGCCTCCAGAAGTTGTGAATGCTCCAACACTGGAAGTTTTTAAGAAGATGTTGGATAACCATTTGTCTGAAGTGGTGTAGGGTTTCCTGCTTAAGCAGGGGGTTGGACTAGAAGACCTCCAAGGTCCCTTCCAACTCTGTTATTCTATTCTATTCTATAATTGGGAAGATTAGGGCAGAACAAGAACTAAGGGTGGAAGATCATTAAACAGAGATCTAAACTAGAACTAGGGAGAAATTTCCTAACAGTGAGAGCAATTAGTCAGTGGAATGGCTTACCTCCAGAAGTTGTGGATACTGGAAGTTTCATTACTGGAAGTTTTCAAGAAGAGACTAGACTGCCATTTATCTGGAATGATATAGGGTCTCCAGCTTGAGCAGGGGGTTGGACTACAAGACTACAAGGTGCCTTCCAACCCTGTTATTCTAAGTTCTAAGAGCCAACCAAAGCTATTGAAAGTCTAAGCTTTGCTGTAGATTCCACTTTGAATCACCTTTACTAATTGATAGTAGTGAGAACAGTATAGCTTTCCCCATTAAACATCTTTGCTAATAAATTCAGTTACACCAACACTGCCTTACCTAAATTCTATTTCCCATCATTTTATTCCTCAGCCTGAGTTCAAAAGAGAGGTCTTCCTATAGTATCACAGAAACAATATTTAGGCACATAAGAAAACTCAGATTTGTGGCTTTTTCCTCCTTACCTTTTTAAAATGTCACCATTCATTACTTCTTTGCAAGACAGAAGTGCTGATGCACCATAATACCTTGCTGTAAGAACAGAATATTTCTCACCAGCAAATGAATTCAGCAGGAAAAAGGGGGAGCAGAGGCTCTGAAGGGTAGAACAAATTGAGTACATGGAAATAAACCGTGAATGAAACACACAAAATCTTATCTCCATCTAAGAAATGGGGAAGGGGCTGGTTTAGTAGTACAGTTGTCACCATGCCAAGCTGTGGCTGACTCCATCTTGTGAAAAATGTGTTTTATGTTGGAATTTTTTAATGGCTGCTACTTTAAGGGAGGCCAAGAGACTTGTCCCAACAAGGGGAATATTACTGAGCACCTTCTCAGATTTCTCCTGCACAGAATGTGTAGTTTTAAAAGAAGACAACATTATCCTATGTCAGGTAGTTATGCGAAGAATTCAGATTGTTTTATTCAGACAAGCAGAATGACAAACTGGTCTCAGAGGCCTGAGTGTGTCTGGGTATAATAGGTGATCACTATGAGACTGTAACAAAAAAGAATAGAAAAATTAAAATTTTAAGGTGAATTGGTCTCTTATAAGACATGTATTACAGTATATTCATTAAATAAAAGCAAATCAAAATATTGAAAGGGTAAATAGACTTTTTCCTGCCTTGCTCAGTTCCTGCTTCATTCCACTATTCTAATAGTGAAGAAAGCTGGTACCATTTAGGAAAATTAGAAGTGAAGAGGCTAAAATTAGTTGGGACTCCTTTTTCTCTGAGGATGTAACCATGGATCCAGAATACTGTAGAGCCGGTATGTCCAACCCACAGCCTGCAGGCTGCATGCAGTCCTGGACAGCTAATAATGTGACCCCACAAGTTCATAAACCCTTTAACATTATTATGTGCTTTACATACATTAACTATATTATTTATTTTATATGCAGCTCAAGACAGTTCCTCTTCACTCAGTGCCCGCCCAGGCAAGCCAAAAGGTTGGACATCCTTGCTGTAGAAGATCTTTGGTTTAAAGCATAAATGGCATAGGAAAGAAGCTTTATATATTTAAATATTATCTCAAACAGCATTCCAGATCACAGAAGTTATTTGAGATTCTTTTCAGTTTGTGGTACCCAGCGAAGTAAAACGTTGCTTATCTCGGTGTTGGCCACTGGAGAAGATGTGTTCTCATCTTTTTGTTTCCTTAGCTTTTTATTGTCTCTTGAATGGTGTGTAAATATGGTTTATTTCTATGTTTCAATTGGTGGCTGATTTGTCTGAATTCCAAGTTTTCAGGAATTCAATAGCATTTTTGGATTTAGCTTGATCTGGAATGTTCACAGTTTCCCACTTGAAACTGTGGTTGAGCTTGCCCATGTGTTGTGAGATTAAGGAGTTTTCACTGTGTCTTCTACAGTAACTGCTGGTTGGTGGTCATGAATGTGGTCTGCTAGTTTTCTGCCTACTCAAAAGAGACAATAAAAAGGGGATTAACACTACACAAACAATCAAGGAAGTACCAAGGAGAAAAGCATACCCCAACAAAAACTGGCAGGGCAAGCTACTGTATATAAATAGGGGACAAAATCCCACACTTACTTGCACTGATGATGTGACCTGGTTCGGTAATAAAATGTCTGCAAGCAAACAACCAAACTTGGAGAGTATCAAAGACACCATAGGAAGAAGCTGTTTGTACTGATATGTAGGAAACACTTTGGATGCTTGTGTTATACAAACTTTGTCACCATTACAGCATCAGAGTCTCTGGCACTATGAGCACAAAGAGGAATCCTTTTTACAGCTTAGCTCTCTTCCCTTTACAGAGGCAGAAGCTGTTTTGACATACAGAAAAAGAGTATTTTGTGCCCTGAAGAATGGAGAACCCACTGGTAACTGATGTGAAGAAGTACAGGACACCTCTTCACACCAGTAACCCGTGGGTTCTCCATTCTTCTCATAGTTGCCTCAATAAAGAATTAAAATACAGCCACGAAAGCAGAGTCTATGTGAGATTGTACCCTTTAATCAGCAACACTCTACATAACCCCCAGGCTCTTAAGCTGATAAGAAGCTCAGGCTTCTTATTCTAGACCAGTGATGGCAAACCTTTTTTTGCTCGGGTGCCAAAAGGGTGCGTGCTCGCGCGATAGCGGGCACGCACGTGCCCACACCCATAATGCAATGCCCTCCCCCCCACGCATGCGTGCACAACCCCCCCATGCTCCCCCCCCACGCATGCGCACAAGACTCACTGAAGCCTCCGGAGCCTGTGGATGGCAAAAAACGGATTCCAGCTGATTTTTGGCCTTCCGGAGGGCGGGGGGAGGAGGTCGTTTTTGCCTTCCCCAGGCTTCAGGAAAGCCTCTGGAGCCTGTGGATGGCGAAAAACGGACCCAACAGCCCAACCAGAACAACCCCCCCTTGCCCTTCGGACCTCCCCCTGCCCTTCGGAAGGCCGAAAATCAGCTGGCCAGTGCGCACATGCGCGCTGGAGCTGACATAGGGCAACGCCTCACGTGCCCTCAGATATGGCTCCGCGTGCCACCTGTGGCACGCATGCCATAGGTTCGCCATCACTGTTCTAGACTAAATATTCTAAACTACAACTTTTATTTCAGAACCTACATTTTTACATGCAACCTGGTGTTGTTATTTCAGTATTCGTACGTTGATAACCTGAAATTGTCATTTGATTTTTACTGAGAATAAACAAATCTGATCTGTGCATTTGTTTGGAAACATTAACTAAATTATGCTTCCAAATGAATGATGAAACAAAACTCCACTATCCCTCCTGGAATTCTGGCTGGGGAATTCTGGGAGTTGATGTCGAAATATCTTAAAGTTGCCTAGCTTGAGAAACACAGCCCTAGGGTAAACAAGAAGCCAACAGGGTTTTTGTTCTTACAGTGCCAGATGTGGAACTTTCTAGAGACATTTAACTGTTTTGCAGGAAGAATTACAGGGCTAAATAAGCCAAAGGCTTTATCTTTATCCCGTTTATAATCTTCATTAGCTGTTTATGAGTCTGTCCTTTTCAAAAGCAAACCAACATAAAACTATTCTGAAATCCAGTTTAATAGCTAGGACAAAAGGTTAGCAGCATTAGACCCATATTCAAACTTTCACTCAGCTATGAAACTAATTCTCTTTTTGGCAAATTAAAAAAATATTTTCTGTTGTAAAGAAGCTAAAGTGCCCCTGTCACTTTGAAAAATTATCTTGTTTATCTCAAATCCCACAAGGACAAAGCCCAGGCCTCAGGATTGGCCATGGGGCAAAGAGACAAGTTATAGCTCTAACAACCAACCCTTCTTTCATAGCTCCTTCCTGCACACTCAAGATAAGTAGTAAAAGCCTTGAACAGCTATACCTGTGATTTACAATTAAGAAAGGAAACTAAAATATTTTCATATTAAAATTTGAAAATATGAAATATCTGCATCTTTCTTCTCTGCCACTACCAGATTGGTGGAAGAAGATTGGAAGTGGAAATAAAAACTCATGTTTTAAAAGATAAAAGCATAGTCTTACTTTATTAAAAAATAAGTCTTATTCTGATTGATTGGTTTATTTCCTACAAAGTATATTGGGAGCTACAATCTTAACAAGGCTAGCCCAAACCTTTTATTTTATTATTTTATTTATTAAATCTGCTTTCCACCCCTCTCACTGCATTGTCTTCTCTGGTAAGATTGTGCACTTTATAGTCCACTTGTAGAATCAGACAGCTCATATAAGAATTTATTTGTAAACAAATCTATGGAATATTTTGAATTGCAATGTTTCTGACAATCATATCTCTATGTAGCATGCTATAATATGGATATAGTTTTACCTACTACTGCTTTGCATGTAATCCCTCCCTCCCTGTCAGATTTGTTTCCAATTACTGTATTTTTCAGAGTATAAGACGCACTTCCCCTCCTAAAAGTGGGTGAAAATTGTGGTGCATCTTATACACAGAATGTTGCTGAAGCTCCACCCACCCACCGGCCCCCACCCTTCGGCCGTTTTCGGCCTCTGCACATTGCATTTTTGGCCTCTGAATGCCCCATTTTAGACCCATTCCAGGCTGTGGGGATCACCACAGCACATCGCCGCTGATTGCCGCCTCCATGCGTTGCATTTTTAGCCTCCGCGCATCACGTTTTCGGCCTCCACATGCCCTGTTTTTGGCCTCCGCGCATCAAATTTTCAGCCAGTTCCAGGCAGCGGGGATCGCCTGGAACCGGCCAAAAATGCGACATGCGGAGGCCAAAAACGTGGCATCCGGAGGCTGAAAACATGACGCGCGGATGCCAAAAATGCGACGCGCAGAGGCGGCGATGGGCTGTGGCCATCCCCACAGCCTGGAACAGCTGATTGGCAGTATTCCAGGAGGCCGATCCAACCACCAATCAGGTGCTTGTGCTGAATCAGGCTGCGATAACGTGCTGAAGCTGACCAGGCTGTTTGCTGTTTGCTGCAAGGACGCTAGCCAGATGAATACCGATGGATGCTGGTAGGCAGAGGCAGAATTTTTTTCCTTGTTTTCCTCCCCAAAAACTAATGTGTGTCTTATACTCCGGAGCATCTTATACTACCAAAATTTTTTGAAATGCTAACTATCAGAATTGTAACTAGTTTGAATATTAACTGTGGTTTGAAGTTGCTGTAAGATTCACAATGTTCTCAAACTGTTAATAATATTTTTTTGTTTCACAGATAATTGAGAAAGTTGGATTCATAAACCCTCCCCCCTGCTTTGATAGCATACAATATGGGCACAAAGAAATAAGAAGACACTATGTCTATAGGGGCATCAGCTCCATACAATAACAGCATATTTAACAGCAAGGGTTAGATGATCCCATTTTTAATTTGATTGTGCATTATATATGCATTATTTCTTGATTCATTTTTGTGTTCAGAGACTGCAATATCAGCTCTGATTATGCTTACTTCCTCCCCCCCCCTCGAATTAGATACCCTCACATTTACCCACTGCTACATTGGTTTCAGTTTTCTGTGATTCTTATCCAATAGGCCTCTTCTTCTTCTTCTTCTTCCTCTTATTCTGCTCTCAATACATTAATAAATACTTTATGTCTGGTCATGAAAAATCCACTTCAGACAGTGTGTTAGGATATATTCATATTTTAACTCTGAAATGAGCTGCCAATTGCTGAAGCAGGATAAGGCAGCCTTACCCACAGAGAGCCAAAATTAAATCTGTAGAAAATGCAGACATAATATATAACCTTAATTGGTAAGCCATGTGCCTGCAATTTCTTTTTCACTTATCTGGAAGTAGGTATTACTCAGCTCAGACTTATGAGTAGACATCTGTAGGATTGAATTGTTACAACATGATACTATGCATATCAGTAAGTTCAGTGAGTTTACTTTCAGGGAAGAGGATTAATACTGGCAGTTTAATCTTGTTTCAGGTGTTCATAGTGTTAAAGACTAAAAACACGTTGACCATTCTTTTGTGTTTCTTAATTTATCAGTAAAGAAACTAACCCTAAACACATTACACTTATTAAGGCCAGTGGTGGGATTCAGCCAGTTTGGGCCAGTTTGGACAAACCGGTAGTTAAATTGCCGGCTGGCCTCTCCCCTCCCCGCCCCTTCCAGGAGTCCCCACATGCCCCATTTTGGCTCCCAGGTAAGTGCAGGGAGGCCTCCAAGGCCCAAAAATGGGGCACAGGGGGGAGGGGTGTGGCGCCCCCCCATGGCCCATTTTCGCTCCCAGGAGGCTGCAGGGAGGCCTCCTAGGCCCAAAACGGGGCATGGGGGTGGCACATCCCCCCCTGCAGCCCATTTTTGCTCCAAGGTGGGTGCAGGAGGCCAAGTGCTGCCTGTCACACACCCCTGGCCACGCCCACCATGGCCACGCCCACCCAGCCAGTCATTAGGGCAGAGAACCGGTTGTTAAATTATTTGAATCCCACCACTGATTAAGGCCTTTGCAAGACTCAAGGAGAAAACAATCTCTTTGCTTCTCATTTTAATAGTGATCCAACCAAGTTCATATTTTGTAAACTAATATATAGCTTAGAGTACAGTTATAGTATGGAATTCATATTTAGTCAGACATGATTATATACTTAAGGAACTTCATCTTTCAATCCAGTTAAAGAAATGTGTATGGGAAGTTTCATTTTATGCAGTTCTTTTTATCCAAACATTCAAAAGCAAACACAAAAATAAACCCTAGCAATCATGTGCGTCAGAAAATATAAAAATTATAGAGAGCAGAGATAAATTTACCCATATCCAGATTTTATTTCATTTTGGTTATATGTGTAATTCATAGTATTATTTATTATAGAAAAATAAATGAAAACAAATATGAACATCTTTATGCTTTGCAATATAATTCCTGAACGGTTACTGTATTCTTTCTGTGGTGAATTTTCTATCTAAAAAAAGTGGCTAATGAAGACCTTCTCTAACTATGCAAAACAATTGAGCCATGGATACAAGTCAGAGAAAGGACACACGACAGAATTTGCAAAGGTTTACTTAAGTGGAAGATAATGCAAAGAGGGTTCAAAAGAGAGCACGGAAAACAATATGGGGGAGTTAATAAATCATTATAACGTCTCTGAACTCCATCCTCAATGTCTAGTTTTCATCATTCAGGTCACATCCCTGGGCTTCTGAGATTTCATTAAACAGTTTCATTGCAGGTTTATTTATTCCAGCCCAATGAACCTTCTTGAACCCTTTGCAGTATCATTTTTTCTCGCTTTGTTTCAGCAAATCATCAAGGGCTGATCATGAACATTATCTATAAATGGTGCTCCACTCCACTAAGTTTATATCACAGAAATTGTAACCTTTCCAGACTATGTCAGATTGTAACTACATTGTTACATATTATCTTCTTTGGTGGCCTCGCCTAATTAGTCATTCTTTTAAATTAAAGGAAAGAAATCAGGAAAATCACTCAATCAACTTTATCTATGAACTTTACTGTACCTTTTTACTAAGATTTATAAAAAGATGCATTAAACAAACTGATTCCCAGATTGCACATGTACCTATTCAGAACCAAAGATTGAAGGTCCCTAAAAGTGGGAGGACCAAAGGTCCAAAGTTATTATCATTATTTTTTTGTAATGGTATTGTCTTTCACTGAATAGGAGATGTTGGGTGTTGGGGGGGGGAACCAATATATATATTGGTTGTGTGTATTTATTAAGAGCCCAATGGAAAGATAACAGCTGAATTATGATTCAGTTTCAGATAGTATTTTCGGCTTTACCCTTGATTTCTTTATACTTTAGTTTTCCAACCCAGTTTAGCATGATGATAAATAACACTACTTTCACCAATAACTGCATCCTTTAGTGTAAAATGTGCTTTGCAATGGCTTGATCTGCCCTGAATTCCATTAATAAAACTTTACTTTAAACCCTGGTGTGTGTGTGTATGTGTGTGTGTGTGTGTGTATTCTATTAGAATAGTTCTCATTTTATAGAATGTCATAATTGTATTTGAGACATGGCTGTGAGTCTAAGATAAAAGATATCAAATTTACCTTGGAATTGGATGACAGCTAAATATTATTCTGTATTCTGTATCTTCCCTGATTATGGTCTTTTATATCTTCTGAGCTATAGCATTTGCCCACAGCTTGTAAAATGCAAGGCTCTTAATAAAGGCAAATTAAATCCCTCAGGTTGTAGAGAGTACACAATGCAGAACAAGCAAGGAGAAGAGAGAGAAAGTTTGCCGTGGGAATGAAAAAAGAACTCTCACATTTAGGAATCCAAAGAACCTGATTATTTATTTATTTATTTATTTATTTATTTATTTATTTATTTATTTATTTATTTATTTATTTATTTATTTATTTATTTATTTAT
>QLTV01004416.1:2829855-2853259 GCA_003457575.1 Thermophis baileyi | reverse complement strand
TTATTATTATTATTATTATTATTATTATTATTATTATTATTATTATTATTATTATTATTATTATTATTATTATTATTATTATTATTATTATTATATGGGGAGGAAAGGAGCAAGATGCATACAGGGTAAGGTGGGATCTTGTCTTAATCTGTTAACCACATCCAGAGTGATGCATGCTCTGTTGGGGCCCCAGAGATGACCCCAACAGAACTGGCGGGTCTTCAAGCCCTTAAGGAAGGTCAGAAGGTTGAGTGGGGATCTCACCTGGGGGGGCCACAATGTTCAAAAGGGCAGGGGCCACATTAAAAAAGTTATCGACCCCACCAGCAGAAATAGACCATTGTTTTTTCAAATTTGGCAACTTTAAGATGTGTGGACTTCAACTTCCAGAATTCCCCAACCAGCATTGGAAGCATCAACTTCCAGAACCCTCTGTGCTGGCTGGGGAATTCTGGGAGTTGAAATCTACACATCTTAAAATTTGAAAAAACACTTCTTTAGCCCAATCTTGGATGTAATGTATTTACCACCTGATGACAATTTTAATCAATATTGGTTGAACATTTAAAGCAGTCTCTAACCTAGTAGTTAAGCTGGTAAACTTCAGACAACAGATAGCATTGATATAAGACCCATTGTTCCTCCACATACAAAAACTTCTCTGCACAATGAAAACTGAAGGATAAATTCTAGCTCTCTTTTGGGTCTGAATGGATATCTTCATGTAGACCCGCAGAATGTAGGAGATTGCTTGTTGAGCTTTCTGACTTGTGTGCTTTTGTAGCACCAAGTGCACTTTGTGCTTCATTAGTGCCAAATCCTTGTAAAATAACAACAATAGCAATGTCTTCTAAGATAAAATTCAGATAAAATTCAAATTCCTTTTTGCCATTATGGAGTCCCGTCCTTTCCCACCCTTTTTTCCCCACCCTTTCTGCTATTGTTTGGGTCATAAAGCTTCTCTTTGTCTCTCTATAGAACAGGATCATTTTCCTGCCTCACTGATGAATTTCCATTTCTACAGCGTGCCTAAGTCTTATCAATTACAGCTTCCTTGCAAAGAAAGAGGTTCTTAACTTGTCTGAGCACCTGTGTACCCACTAGGGAGAAAGCTGGGCGGATTAAGGGTAGGAGATCACTAGAAATGAATCTTTGTTCTGGGATCAGCCAGTAATAGGGTTTTATGTAGAAGGAGCAAACAAATTCCTTGGAGATTCTGCCCAATTATATCCTCTATTAGGAGGAAAAAGAGTTTTATTGCATTTTGATTTGGATCCTGCATCTTTAAGTGAAGTGATAAACACATGCCTTCCTGATACTAATGGTTCTTGCTCTTATTTTTCACATGACCTGAACCCCATGGTATACAGACTAGTTAAAGACATAAATGTTTCTTATTTATTTTATAAATAAATGTTATAAAAAAGCATAAGGGTGGAATACAAACTTATTATTAAAGTGTGGATTCTACCTTTGCATTTTCCAAGAGGATAGTGCTTATATTTTTAATAAATAGTTAATACCAATTGTTGCCATGATGATCATAGACCAGACAAGCAGGGCTGATAAGAAACTACTGAAAGCTTTTGTTTGTTTGTTTGTTTGTTTATTTATTTATTTATTTATTTATTATCAGAATTATAAACCACCCATGTCACTCACAGAGCAGCCCTGTGTGATGTACAATTAAAACATAAAAACTGTATATAATATTATATTAGGAGGCAACATCTCAAACAGGCACACAAAACAGAATCTTCCCATTTGTTAGTGTCCTTTGGACTACATTAAAAAAAGACCTTATTCAGGTAAATGTCTTAAATGTCTTAATTGCTTTCCCTTATCTTAAATGTCATAATCATGTAAACAAATCTGATTAGCTAGATAGAATATAATATCATTTTATGCATTGTGTTATCCTCAGTTGAATAGGTTGTCTCTGAGTGATGCCTACTAACAGAAATGATAATCCTGTGTCTTGCTGTATTATTTAAGACTCAAATAGTGGTTAGAAAGTCCAGAAAGCAAGAACCCATAGCATTTGAAGATCAAAATATCACATAAGGGGTCCATCTGCCACTCTGACCCAGAGCTTGGGGACAGAGATAACTTTTAAGGACTTGGAGGGAATAGCATTCCAGAGAGTAGGTGCCATGTCAACAAAATATAGTGGTAAGTTCAGCTCATTAAGTGGAGCAAGAAATGACACTTCTTTTAAATGTTGCAAGGAGTAATCTAGTGCAAGAGTGGTGGGATTGCACTGCACTGCATTGCATTGTGGTGACAGATAGGCTGAAGTAATTGGTGAGTGGATAGGTGGGTAGCAGTTCCCACTCATTTTCAAAGATACTGTATTTTAATCAGGGGTGGGTTCTGGATCCGTTTGCTGCTGATTCGCTCAGGGTCGCACTGTGCGCGCGCGCACGCTTTACGTGCGCATGCCCCCCGCAGCAATCAAAAAATAGCTTCTGCTCATGCGCAGAAACAAAAATTTGCTTCTGCGCATGTGCAGAAGCAAAATCCAAGATGGCAGCGCCCACGGAACACACCGAAAGAACCGGTTCCGTGACATCATCACCGGTTTACTAACAGTTCTAAAGAACCGGTTAGAACCGGTAGGAACCCACCTCTGATTTTAATGCCCCCCCCTGTTTTCTCTTTGTTTTTCTCTTGTTCTCTGTCTGCTTTCCCTCATGCAGCAAAGAAAGAAAGTCCCATACATAATAATCCTTCTTATCTTTCTAGTGAACTTCTTTCTGGGAAAATCTTCATCTGCGATATGGACATATTTCTATATATTTTATTAACTGAGTACTCTGTATGATGAAGTTCATAAGATGGGAAGAAATGTATAACTCAATGTCATCAGTGTACTGATGTTAAATAATATAGGGAAGAACACCAAGCCCCGTGGCACTTACCTATCTCAGGTAGTGGATATTATTCCAAAGAGCAGATGACAACCCCAATACCTTTATAAAAGATTGGACAAGGCCATCATGTTCCAGGTCCCACCAGATAAGCGATGATTAAGCAAGGGATTTATTAGCAAATGAAGTATTTGCTAATAAATGCCTTGCTTAATCATTGAACTACCCATGAAATTGCTGCAAAAATCCCCAAGAGATCTCTGGAAAATTTATGAATTCATGAGAAATCCATTTTAATAGATTTCCACTCTGGCAGGAGTCCAAGACTTAGATGATCCACAATTTGACCAGAAAGACAGATGTTAATATCCTCTATCTTCAGATCACATCTCAATTGATTTGAAGTGAAGACCAGATCCAGATTGTATCTGCCTACATGTGACAAGTTTCTAATTATTTGTGAGAAACCTTTTGTTGCCATAGTAGCCATGAACTCCTGAATAACACCAGATGCCTTTCTCAGGGATGAAGATAGTCATCACTAAAGGCCAATAGCTTTGAAGATTTCCTAGCCCTGAAATAATATCTAGGAGCAAAAATATATAGGAGCTTGTGAAGGGCTGTGGCTGGACAGTTAGGAATCTATACAACAGTAGCAGTGGTTGCATATCTCTATGGCCAATCTCCATATACATTAATCTCTGAGGCAATATTCTTGTTATTGTGAGACTTTCATGCATGACCATGGCTATGCACCCCACCTCTTCTCCTGTCCTTGGTGTCATGACTGCTGGTGACTTAAATCCTGGAAGGATAGATTTCTAAGAGAGTTACAACAACCCTGTTACTGTTAAATCAGGTCTCAGTAATAAACACTGAGTGTTCATATTTATCTGTCACTGTGTCATAGGCTCATATGATTTTATTCTACACATTTCTGCCCTTTACTAGCAGTAAGTAGTCTTAAAGCAGGGGCTTAACAATTTGGCCGCCTGAACCAAGGGCTCAGGCAAATGATTCATTATCTCCCAAAGTAAAATTTTGCAGTAACAGAATTATTAAACCACTGCCTATTTGTATACCTGGCAGTATTTAACCTGAACATTAAAAGAAACATGGAAGAATTTTTTTTCTACTATTAATCATTAAAAATTTTAATCCTATGTTTAAAATGTGATCCTTGCATTCTTTTCTAAAAGTGATTTAGGCTTGGCTAAACACATTACTTTACAAAACTGGAAAACAAATAAAATTTGAAACATATATGACTAGGTGGTTGGCTCCATAGACCGGCGGTGGTGGTGGGGATGGTTTCGTGTGCATGAGCAGATGAAGCTTTGCGTGCTCGCCCCCCACCAGAGGTGGGTTCCTCCCGGTTTGGACCGGTTCATCCGAACTGGTAGCTACCCACTGGTGACATCATGGTGATGTCACGGAGCCGGTTCGGTCAGTGCCGGTCCGTGGGTGCTGCCATCTTTTTTTTTTTGGATTTTTTTTTTGAATTATTTTTTTTTTGAATTTTATTTATTTTTTCTTTCTTCTGCACATGCGCAGAAGCTGAGTTTCCGGCACTGCGCATGCGTCACTATCTTGTTTTTGGCTTTTTTTTGGGGGGGGGGAATTTTTTTTATTTTTCAGCACGGCACGTGGCGCGGGAGGAAGCGAACCAGCAGCGAGGTAAGTTAGAACCTACCCCTGCCCCCCACGTGCACAGCCCTGTTCCCAACAAGCTGTGGACCGATACCAGTCTGCATCCCAGAGGTTGGGGACCTCTGCTGTATAGTCAGTACAGGAAGAAAAGGAGACATTTTATGATATGGAGACACTTTAATTAATTATTTTTCATGTGGCTTAATTATTATACATGCATATTATTTTGCTCAGTAAAAATGAGTGAGCAAGGAAACTTAAAAGGGCACAGAATATGGCCATAAATGATAGAATTGGGGAAAGGTTAGCTGATAAAACAGTGAAGAGAAAATTGAATAAACTGTTAATAATAAAATAAATTCCTTCTCCTTTTTCCAGTGAAGGTTTCCCTTTTGGACACCTTCCTCCGTTTTCTTTTTCTCCTTTTCTCACTGCAGTTTCCTGTGTAAAATACTATAATGTTCTGTCTTCTAAATGCTGTCTGTTTAGATGGGTCATTAATTAGAAATTTGAGGAGCTGTGTTTGGATTTAAACCTAATTGGAAATTTGTGAACCAAATGTCAGATCCTCAGATCCAGGTCAGTGCCTCTGTGACACCTTGATATCTCTTTTACGCCTCACTTGAATGACCGATATTTTGTTCCCTCAATGGTAGATTACACTTTCAGGGTACTCACAGACAGGCTTTATTTAACTCTCTCTCTCTCTCTCTCCCTCTCTCTCTTTCTCTCTCTCTCTCTCTCTCTCTCTCCCCTCTCCCTCTCCCTCTCCCTCTCCCTCTCCCTCTCCCTCTCCCTCTCCCTCTCTTTTTTGATAGGAAGTGTCCTGAAAGATAAGGCCAAGGATTCACCTATTTCAATGATTAATAGAAGGATTGAATATATTTGAGTCTGGCTGCTTAGTTTTATAAAAACTTAATGCTTTCGCTATTATGATTATGTTGGATTTATGTTGCTGGTATTTATTATTGTTATGGGACATATTTGATGATTTGGAATTATTATAATACCTGTAGTATTCTAGCTTTTGCTGCAAGCCACTGAAAGATTCATGAGTGAAGCAGCAAAGAGGTATGTATAATATATGTAATAAATATGTTTCTTTCCTTTGATGACTAGCCAATATTTCTGGAAAATCTACTAGCAGAGTAAAAAGTAAACATTCATCTTTATATTTTGCCCCTCCAGAATTAGCATTGAATAAAGAATTTGAAGTCCCAAGTGGCCTATGTTCCTAAAAATCTGTATTCTAGACTTTTCTCCTCCTTCTCCATACCAGAACAGGGAATATTTATGCCAAAGCAGCATTCAATCAAAGTAATTTTCTCCTATTGATGCTCATACAGAGGAACAGAACTTCTCCCAATTCTTATGGGTTAAATGCAGCAAGTATTCTGAAGCCGTAATGATCACAGCTGTGATCTATTACCTGTGGAAGTTCAGTAATAAGTCATAATTTTTCAACATTACATAAAAATTCTTTGCCATAATAAAATATTTTGAGTTTCAAAAGGCTTGGATAACAACAGTGATTGTTCCAGTCCCAAAGAATAATGCTGGTTTTGTATACTGCCTTGAAAATTCACAAGAAGAAAGGTAGGAGATATTTATTTTAACTAAATGAGCAAATAAATGAAAACAAAATGAGCCACTCTATCTTGGGTATATATTGCCTTCAAGCATGTCGGCCATGTGTTGAAGTTGTTGTTAGCCCAGCTGGTACTCTGTGTTCAGTGAGGGGGGTTGGAAAGGAGTGTTTGCTTTGGCAACACTGAAATTATGCAACCTGACAGGTGCACAATTCACTGAAACACAATATTTTATTGTGCCTCAATATGGTGAAGTTAGTTTCACTTTTACAGGAAAAAAAGCAAGGACATAAATGAAGATGTAAAACATTTATCCTGGATAATTGGAACTAGATAACTTGCAACAACATTGCACTTTTTGTTTTTATAATTTGCTTTGCTGGGAAGAAAGCTAAAAAGTGGGAGGATAAGGAAGGGAAGGAAGGGAAAAAATCTAGATTATTTCAGAGCATCTTGCATTGCCAGAATCATTCATCCTTTTTTATGAGGCTCATTTGCTTCTGTACCCTTTTGTGCTGTGCTGACTATGTTCTTTTCAGTTGCCCTAAATCTATGACTGCTTGGGGGGTGCTTAAGGAGCTGCTTCCCACTGATATATTGATTAGTCCTATAATTAGATCCCAAGTCTTTATATGGAATAACATAACTGATGTATTTGGATGGCATTTGTTTGTTTACTTATTTATTTTGCAGAGATTACAGGGAGGGGGAAGAATAAACTTGACTAATTCTTCATGGTTATTGTTGCCTTCTCACATTAGTAAGGGGGAGAAGAGAAGAATATCACTTGGAGCTTCTGTTGAATTAAGTTGACTTTCTAATACTAAATAATATTTTGAGAGTAATTTCAGATGTGTGTCTAGAATAACAGAATCGGAAATGACCTTGGAGATCATCTACTCCAACCCCCTACTCAAGCAGGAAGCTCTATACCATTTCAGATAAATAGTTTCCCATTTTTTTTCTTAAAAACCTCCAGTGTTGGAGCAGCCACAACTTATGGAGGCAAGTTGTTCCACTGAGATTAATTGTTCTAACTGTCAGTAAATTTCTCCTTAGTTCTAGGTTGCTTCTCTCCTTGATTAATTTCCATCCATTGCTTCTTGTCCTGTCTTCAGGTGCTTTGGAAAATAGGTTGACCCTGTCTTCTTCATGGTAGCCCTTAGATATTGGAACACTGCTACCATGTCACCCCTACTCTCCTCCATGCACAGACCTCTTTGTGCATGAGAAGTGATTGCATCTTTTGAAGTGAAGGGAACAGTAACTGTGGGTAGATAAACTTTAAAAACTTTTCAGAATCCATTTATATGTCAGATCTTACTTTTTCCAAGCTAGAAAACCTGAACAAAATGTTTCCTAGGGTCCTTAGGGCTTTGGTGACAAATGATATGAACTGCAGTAGCAGCACTCTGAAAATAATGAGCAGCTCAAATTGAGATTTCTCACAATGCCCAAAATTCCTGGTACAGCACCATTCTAGGACATCTTAGGCAAATGACACATATAAAGCCTTTCATAGCATAGTATTGCATTACTTGCAAGACTACCACTCCTTTGGTCACTTCTACATCTTCCATGACCATTCTTCAAGTTCTGCCTTTGAAAAAATGCCTCCTACAGGAATTGTGTATGGCTAGTCTAGAGAAAATGACTAGGGGTGGCATGATAGCAGTATTCCAGTATTTGACGGGCTGCCACAAAGAAGAGGGGGTAAAATTATTTTCCAAAGCACCAGAAGGCAAGACAAAAGACAATGGATGGAAAATAATCAAGGAGAGAAGCAACCTGGAATTAAGGAGAAACATCCTAACAGTGAGAACAATTAACCAATGGAACAAGTTGACTTCAGAAGTTGTAGGTGCTTCATCACAGGATGCTTTTAAGAAAAGACTGGACAGTACCTGTCTGAAATGGTGTAGAGTCTTCTGCTTGAGCAGGGGGTTGGACTAGAAGATCTCCAAGGTCCCTTCCAGCTCTATTCTGATTGATTGATAATGAGATCTAGGAGGTGTGCCTTCTCTGTTGTTGTATTTGCCCTTTAGAACAATTGTTCTTGAAGTTTGGATAGTCCTGTCCTTTTCATGGTTCTAAACACCTGCAGAGACCTAGTTTTGCTCTCCTATATTGGGTTGGGATAATAAATGAGCATGTTCTGAGACAGAACATGCCTATTTTTTTTTCAATTAGATATTGATGTTTATTAACCACCTCTCTTTCTCTGTGTTTTATATACAGCTCAGAATCAAAAAATGACAAAGATTCATAAAGTTGAGAAGGACAACTTTAGGAATCATTTAAGTAAAAATAGTAAAATAAAATACATATGTTTCACATTCTGAAATTAATCATCTTTGCTGAATCATCAAACATTCTTCAGCACTAGAAGTTTCTTGCAATGAATTTCATTTATTGTCTTATTCTGGGTTGTAATGTATGTCTTCTGTTTCTATCTATGCATTATTTTAAATATAAATTATAAATAATACTTTTAATAATATTAATAATAATTGATAATTTCTCCTTAAATTATCATACTATGCATTATTTTATTCTTCTATATTGTATTTCACTACCTTCGAATTTCTCTATTATTATACTCTAACTTTATTTCTATAGGTAGAATCTCTATTCTTTATATTTATTACTATCTTTCTCTATCTAAACAATGAGAACTTAACTTTATCCCTTCCATCACCACCCATCTATTTCCTTATATTAACTAAACCATTGTCTCTACTGCTAACATTCCACTCTTAAAATGTATCTTCAAGTCACTTCTCTGGCTTGGTCTCCTTCCAACTATCTGGGTACAGAGGGTTGGTTGCCATTAACTGCTCTTAGCCCTTTTTGGATATTTTTTTTATTGTTCTAAGATATAGCACTTAGCACTTAGACTTATATACCGCTTTACAGTGCTCTACAGCCCTCTCTAAGCGGTTCACAGAGTCAGCCTATTGCCCCCAACAATCTGGGTCCTCATTTTACCCACCTCGGAAGGATGGAAGGCTGAGTCAACCTTGAGCCTGGTGAGATTCGAACCGCCGAACTGCAGCTAGCAGTCAGCTGAAGTAGCCTGCAGTACTGCACTCTAACCACTGCGCCACCTCAGCTCATATCCATCACTGTTTTTCTCCTGTACATATAAAGCCATTTCTGTCCTGTGTCACACTTCTCCCTGGTCCCTGTGGATAATTTTCCTTCTGCTAGTGCCTGGCACTCTAGAGTTTTGGTAATTTAGTTTTGGTAAACACTCTTGCTAGTGCCTTTTGGTCAACTTTCATGGATCCCCTTCAGCTCTGTCTCAATGCATTCTTAAGACCCCCTGGGACTGTGTGCTTCTGCCCTTTGGGAAGGTGTCACTATTCTTGACTGTTACTGGTATATAAAAACATCCTTCCTCAACCCATTGTAGATCAAAGCTGTTGAACAACATGTTCCAAAATTTCCAGCAAGCATAATCATTAAAATTCTAAAGAGTTTGTGGTTTATTATATCTGGATGGCCCCAGGTTGAAAAGGTTGCTTTGAAGACTCATACATCTATCTTGGCAGACATAAATAGAGATATGAATTAAATTAGCGGCCTATTCATTTGATGGAGTATACAAAAGCTTCACATAAATGAAAGGTGCAAATTGAATTCATTTAGTAGCTTCTAATTAAGTCCTTTTGTCTAAACTTCCTCCCTCTTTTGTCAAAACGTGTCATGAACAAACAACATTTGAATAGCATAGTAGGAATACTACATGGTAGTAAGAAATTAAGAGTTCAGAGATCAGTCACAGTACTGGAGAATAATATAATTATTGGAGAAGAAGAGAAATTATATCACTGTGTATAAAACTAATTTGGTAAATTTTTCTGGAACAGCTATTCTTTATATACCTTGATTTCATAATTTCAACTTGGGGGAAAGGCACCTTTAGTGAGATTTATATTCACTTAAACTGAGAGACATCAGAGTTGTAAATCAAAGAACCACCTTTTCTAGAAGTTTAAAAAGTTCCAATAGGTCAAGTAGAAGATATAAAAACATTATGATGTGTTTGTTATGACCTTTCAAAGGAAAGTAATCAAGCAAATAGGACAGCAAGGTTACTGAAATTCTGGGTAGACATCTTGAACGTGTGCTTCAGTCAGCCAGTAATAAAGTCTCAAAGACAAATAGCCAGAATTCTGCTAAACAAAAATTTATCAAAAAGTCCTTTGATAATAAAGGACAAAAACAATTATTACTAGAAATTTGTGGATTACTGAAAACCCAGTATATTGCTATTTAGTTGTGGTATAGATTTCTATTTCTGATTGTTTTTTTGTCTGGATTTCGAATATATTTAGCCATATTGGTGCTGAAAATTGTAACACAATTTTGGCCTTTTTTCAAATTACTGTAGGGGAGGAAGTTTAAGAACTGAAACCATCCTGATGACTCCCACTCCCATTGAGCACTTAAACTTCTCCTGAAGCATGAAAAACCAGGTCCGAATATTAGACTCAACTGCTTGAGCGGGGGGTTGGACTAGATGACTTACAAGGTCCCTTCCAACTCTGTTAATCTGTTAAACCTGTTGACACAAGTAACCTTAATCATTGTGACATATTTCTATGAAGGTTGCTTTAGTACATTTCCCAAAATGAGGTCTTCTAAGTGTTTGAATGACAGCTCCCAGAATTCCAAGCCATGCATGGTATTGACTATCTGAGAAGCATTAACACATATGGAGATCACCAGATTTTGGAAAGCTGCTTTGAAGATAAACACTCCAGTATTGTTTTTTCAGCTCAATCTGGAAATGGTATGACATTGCTTTAGGGAAGTAAAGATTGTACTTCGGTTTAATTATTTCAGCCTCCAAAAGTTAAATATGAATAGTAGCACTGTGATGAGGGCAGAGCCAAAATGTCTCCCTTTTAAATATGTGCGTGCCTTCAGAATAACAGAATTGGGAGGGACTTTGAAGTCCAACCCTCTGCTCAAGCAGGAAACCTATACCACATCACACAAATGGTTGTCCAATCTCTTTTTTAAAACCTCCAATGTTGGAGCACCCACAACTTCTGAAGGCAACCCATTCCACTGATTAATTTTTCTAACCGTCAGTAAATTTCTCCTTATTTCTAGGTTGGTTCTCTCCTTGATTAGTTTCCATCCATTGCTTCTTGTTCTGCCTTCAGATGATTGGAGCATAGGTTGACCTCCTTTTCTTTGTGGCAGCTCTTTAGATATTGGAACGCTGCTATCATGTCACCCCAGTCCTTCTTTTCTTTAAATTAGACATACCCAATTCCTGCAACCGTTCTTCACATGTTTTAGCTTCCAATCCCCTAATCATCGTTGTTGCTCTTCTCTGCACTCTTTCTAGAGTTTAAACATCTTTTTGATACCGTGGCCTCCAAAACTGAATGCAATTTTGCTTTAAGGAACCTAAAAAAAATTGCTGAAAAGTCACTGGTTGCCTACCCTGGCTTTAATTGTTCTATAGCTCTATCTTTATAAAGGAAAAATGCAGGAAAAAAACAAGTATATTTTAAATAGAAAATGCATGCAACAGTTAGCAGCCACAAGAGAAAAATGTGCAGAATGATTTATATTTGATGGCAGAAGGAAAAACGGGAACTCCAAGGAACTGATTCCTTCTGTTTGCTGTGGAATGGAAATGTTTCTTTCCCAGTTTCTCTTTGTTAGTTGAAGCATTATTCATCTTTTATTGTAGCAAATGCTTCGGAAATCAATTTGTTCTCCAATAGAGACTCTCAATCACCATAAAAATAAATGTGAATAGTATTTTCCAAAAATAAATAAATAAATATTTATATACAGCCAGGAGAGTGAATTTTTATGTGGAGATATGATTAGGAGCTGAGATGGCACAGTGGTTAGAGTGCAGCACTGCAGGCTACTTCAGCTGACTGCTAGCTACAGTTCGGCAGTTCGAATCTCACCAGGCTCAAGGTTGACTCAGCCTTCCATCCTTCCGAGGTGGGTAAAATGAGGACCCAGATTGTTGGGGTGCAATATGCTGACTCTGTGAACCGCTTAGAGAGGGCTGTAAAGCACTATGAAGCGGTATATAAGTCTAAGTGCTATTGCTATTGCTATTAAAGCATAAAAACACATCTTTTGATTCAGTGTGTGATTTGGCCATCATGCTACTAAATTTCCAGCCAATGTCAAGTGCTCAGATACAAGATGATTGTCACCAAGATTATCCACTGAAGCTTAGCATGAGTATTGGGATAAATACAAAATATATAAAGATTAATGATAATAAACCTATTTAATTTAAATTACTTTAAAATAAATCAATTTCAGCTTTATGTTATTGCTGTCTTTCGTTATTTCTTTTCCGAATGTGGCCCCAAACATGATACTAAATGGCCAAGGAAGTCTCTTTAAATGTTTTAAATAACTGTACAGATATTTGATATTTTAAAATTTGCTTCTGATTTTAATTTAATAAGCTTTATCATTAGTTTTATGTTCTGTATTCATTGCTGTAAGCTGCTTCCAGAATTTATATCAATGGAGAGGCAAAATATACATTCAGTAAAAAATAGATATTCTCTGAACTTAGTTGTTTGCTTGCAGATGTTTCATTACCCAACTAGGTAATATCTTTGCACTGATAATGTTACCTATCTGGGTAATGAAACATCTGCAAGCAACCAACCAAGTTCAAGAACATTAAGAACTCCACAGATATTCTCTCCTATTGTAACTATAAATGGGTGTCAAACACTTCAGAAATGATTCAAATAGGAGAAATGTGCATGCAAGTAAACTTTCACCAAGGAGCACTCACACTGATGATGTTACCTAAGGTAATGAAACACCTGCATGCAAACGAACAAAAACTCCACTGTTCAACCAAAAGCTACAGCTATTGTCTTCTATCGGAAAAAAGATAAATTTACCACATACAGTACTTTGCTATTTATAGAATCACTAGGATGATTTTAGGGAAGAAGAGATATATTGCCTGTTGTCTTGGTAAAAGTGAAAAGGAATTTCAAGGACAATTATTAGTAGTATCTTCAGTTTTTAAAGGGATGGTGTGATATTGGAAGAGTCTTCTTCAGTGTGAGAATAGACCATAAATGCTATAATGCCATTTAATGTCACTGTCCACCAGAAGGGCCAAGGTCATGCTATTATTTTAGTTCAATAAACATTCTTTTGATTATTAGCCCACTACCCATAAAAAAGCTCCTTCAAAGACTCAAATGAACACAGCTGAATGGGAACAGTCTGAAGTCCAATTGGACTGGTGGTATATAACAATAGCAATAGCAATAGCACTTAGACTTATATACCGCTTCACAGTGCTTTACAGCCCTCTCTAAGCGGTTTACAGAGTTAGCATATTGCCCCCAACAATCTGGGTCCTCATTTTACCCACCTCAGAAGGATGGAAGGCTGAGTCAACTTTGAGCCGGTGAGATTTGAACCGCCGAACTGCAGCTAGCAGTCAGCTGAAGTAGCCTGCAGTGCTGCACTCTAACCACTGCGCCACCTCGGCTCCCTAACAAGCCGCTTAGCGATATTTGACAAGTGTAGATTTCAAGGAACAATAGAGTTTTAGTTTCGGTTTCAGTCAAAATGCAAAATCAGCTACATTTGTATTCAAATGTAAGCCAAATGATTTTCTTTCTCAGCCATAACATACAAAGAGAAGAAGGAACATGCAAGTTATTTAAATTACATGGATGCCTGTGCCAGATGTTGAGCTTGACTTGAAAGCCTCTTTGTTTTTAATGTCTTCATTTGCCTGATTTATGATGGACTGTAGGAAAATTAGATTTAACAAAAGTCAAAATGGGGTAAATAGTAAAACAAAAATTGTATGAATACATTATAATATCTGAAGTGCTACAGATAATCATCAGCTTCCTACTGAGTCTGGCTACCTATCAGGTCTATTGTATATTAAATGACTAGGTCCCCAACATTTAAAGCATATTCACATGGTTCAGACTTTGCTGTTCTCACATTATTAAACATGTTGTATGAGGAATGGGACTTTCCAGCCACTCATCTTTTTTTCTGTGAATTGTTACAGAGCTTAACAACCAAATCTAGGCCTTGACAAGCAGAAGCAGGGACAGAATCCAAGAAACTTGCCATCTGCCTGGCCTGTGAAGGATGTAAGAAACTTTCCATTTGAAAAGTCTATAAAAGGGCAGTATAGCCAGTCACCAGAAACCTGAAGCGAAGAAGGAGAAAGTTTTAAAAAGTTGTTGTAATAGTGCACTTTCAGAAACTGTAATGCATCATGTCTTTCAGTCCCTTGGAGAGGCACATTTACAAAGGAGAATACTCTGCCTCCAATTCTCTGTAAGATTTCACAGGCTGGTTTTTGTGGAAAACCCTTTGCAAATGCTGTAGCTATCTAAAACTCTCCCTTTAAGTGCATTACAATGAGAGGCAGAAAAACCATTTCTATTGATTACCCCACTCTCACGCCTCCCTTTTTAGCTTGGCACACAGATTTAACATTCTCAAGAGCACTGAAAGATCGCAAAATTATCTACACACATTCGGCAGCCTAACGATAGACTTGAAATTCTCCCGAAAGGAGATCTGATGCAGCTTGTCTTCTTGGATGACTTTGATAGCCCCACTATTCCTTTTCTCCAGCTGTCTCTTTTGTAAGTTTTGCACAACAAACATCTGGCCCTGGCCTGGCTCAGCACTGTTAGAAAACTGCAGGAGACACTGGCAACATTACTTCCACCTAGGACTATTGGAGAAAGTAAAGGCTGATTAAAATTTGATTTGGAGGAGTTTGAGGAAAGTTTATGGGTATTGATGGAAGATTTTACCTCAAAGCGTTGAAACCTCATTCTCACTCTTATATGAGCGTTTTTACTTGAAAATAGTGTAAACATCTTTGCCCTTTAATGCTAATAATGCAATCTTGAAGGTTTGTAGAGGCTGTTGTTTGTAACCTAAGAATGGGTGGTGGCCTACCCCTGCTTTATAAAGCATTACATTGTAAATGGGGTGTGAGAGGGGAGGGTTGAACTAGAAGAAGGGTGTCAAACTCAAGGCCCGGGGGCCACATACGGCCCATGGGGTGCTTAGATCTGGCCCGTGGAGGCCGTCCTGGAAACAGCAAAGAATCGGCCCATGGTGCCTCTGCCAGTGAAAACGGAGCTCGCGAGGGCCGCATGCAGCCCTCCTGAGTTCCGTTTTTGCTGGCAGAGTGTTGCAGGATGCTGTCACAGCCAAAAACGGAGCTTGGGAGCCTGTTTTCCCTGGTAGAGTGCTCGGGCCACCACAAACACTCCCAACACGAGTGACGTCGAGCTGGCCACGCCCACCCTGGCCATGCCCACCCCAGCCCCCCGAGGTCAAACACAACCCTGATGCGGCCCTCAATGAAATCAAGTTTGACACCCGTGAACTAGAGGCCTCCTGCTTGGAAAAATGAACATTTTGGCCTAGTGGTTAAGATTCCAGGCTAGAAACTAGGAGACTGTGAGTTCTAGTCCCACTTGCTGCATGAAAGGCAGCTGGGTGATCTCAGGCCAGTCACCCTCTCTCAGCCCAACTCACTTCACAAGGTTTGTTGTAGAGAAAATAGGAGGAGGAAGGAGTATTAGGTATGCCCACTGCTTTGAGTTATTTATAAAAATAATAACATCAGGAGGAAAAAACAGTCTAAAATGTGCATTTTACTATTGTGCAGGAGTCCTCCATTCAGTTTTAGATTTTGAAACACTGACAACACCACTTAAGAAAATACATTTGTCTAACTTAGCAAATAATGCGCTTCCAGGAAAGCTTTGGATCCAAATGGATTCTATTTATTCAATCCCAGGCTCAATTAATAATTATTGCTGAGACAAAGTAATCCCAAATCAAACTACAAACAAAAGGGGCTCATTACAAGCAGATGGAATTGCTTTAGCTAACTCCAGTTGGGATATACAGCATAAACACATAATAGGTGTTTGTGCTATGGGCAAGGGCAAATCACAGACATAGTGTGCATCCCTGGTTTTCAGTGGGCTTGTTCTATATGCTATCATGCCTGACTTGGGGGCCATGTGCGCATTAGCCTGCAGAAGAACACATCACTTGGTAAGACATTGTAATTGCACATTCATCCAGAAGAAACAAAAGGGGGAAAAGATCTTTTGTGCCTCTTGTTTTCCTAGTATATCAACTGCTTTAAAATCATTTAAAACAAGTGGTGAAGCATCAGATAATTAACTTGGATGTGCAATCAGATCAGGGACTCGCATGACCAATGAATTATTGAGGTAGCTACACTATTATTAACATCTCTTCACCTAATATTTTTTTCTCTTTTAGATAGTTATTTTACAATTTTACTTTTTTAACACCACTCCTAATTGCTTGGTATTCATTAATGAAAGGTTTTTAGCCTTGTTGTATGCCACCTACAGCCACTTGTTTGTGAGATGGGAGGCCACATCAATTTGATAAATAAATAAATAAACAAATTAATAAGGAAAGGTACCTGGACCAGTTGAATGATCAAGTTCTTATTACAAATGTTTGGTGGATGAACTTTTACAGTCTTTACAAAACACAACGAACTCTATCTCCCAGGAAAGAAATATGCCAGAATTGGAAATAAGCCAATATAGCATTAATACATCTTCATCTTGGGTGACCCAAATGATGCTGTCGCTGCCCTTTCAGAGTGCCTGGAAGATGTTGGGATCTGCATGGGAGACAACAGACTTCAGCTGAGCCCTGATAAGACTGAATGGCTTTGGGTACATGGTGCTTTCAGCTACAGGACTTTAACACCTTGCACTACCCCAGACAGACACAGTGTGCAATCCAGAGTTTCTCCTGGACTCGTGACTCCTGCTCAATGAGCACAGGGCAATTGTGGCTAGGAGAATCTTTGCACAACTTCATATTGTGTGCCAATTGCACTATTTCCTGGATTTGGTATCTCTCCACTCAATCACTTAAACCTTGCTCCTGCTTGGACTACTGCAATGGACTCTACATGGAGCCACCCTTGAAGAGTATCTGGAAGCTTCAGATGGTGCAGAATGCAGCTGTGAGGGCAGTTCTTGGGGCCCTTAGGGTGTCCCATGTAGACTGCTGTTTTGTGAACTTATTTCTATTGTGGAATGGAGTAAATGAGGGGCACTACTATAGATAGAGGTCAAGAGAGAGAGGAGATAGTGATAGGAATAGAGATAACAAGAAAGAAAGAAAGAAAGAAAGAAAGAAAGAAAGAAAGAAAGAAAAAAAGAAAGAAGAAAGAAAGAAAGAAAGAAAGAAAGAAAGGAAGGAAGGAAGGAAGGAAGGAAGGAAGGAAGGAAGGAAGGAAGGAAGGAAGGAAGGAAGATGGATAGATAGATAGATAATAGAAATACTGTAGAAAGAAATAGAGAAAGAGATAAAGATAAAGATAGACACAATGATCATGGATAAGGATTTTTTTTAAAGTACTATGGCTTTTTATATTTCACTGTAATAAGACTTGGAACTGAAAGCTAGAATTTCCCAGTCCCACTTCAATCAGCAAAGGAACGATTGTTCTAATGATGAGATGAGTGGTTGGTTGCTAAGACAGAAGAAGGATAAAAGGCTGAGGAATCCTTTGGGAATCCTATTGGCTTCTTGGGAACTGATAGAGTCAAACATCAAGTCTTTGTGTGGGATAGATGCCAATTATATGAAAGCTTGACTTTCCTTAGGATCTCTTCTGGGCTTGCTCTAGTCACCTCTTGAAGCCCTGAGGATAATAGAATATGCTCTTTTCTTTTCTGGCTAGCAAAGCACCTCAAAGTAGAATTATTAGTCTAAGTATGCATTGCCTACAAAATGTAAATCTGGCAATTAGGGTTGTCCCCAGCGGAGGCCTTTAATGAGTGTTACCTCATGCCTTGTATTGCTGTAGGGAGCCGGCAGTTGGAGCAATAGTATCTGTCTCATTTATGGAAGAAATTTTTTGGATGCAAACATTTTTTCTTAATTCCAACTAGAGTGAAATAAATAGCTTCTCTATCTCTGCAACATTTACCTCTTGGAAACTTAGCATTGTGGAGGTTTACCAAAAGCGGAACAAGTTAAATTGTTGAATAAAGTAATGAAATGTTTCTGTTGGATTACAATCCTTCTAATGTGAAAAACTGGGATTCATCTTCAAAGCACGATTTCAAAATCCATGAGCCCCACAGGGGCCTGTTACAAACATCTCGTACTTTGTGTGTTATTACTGTGGGGGAAACCAGAGATAGAGAAGCTTTTTATTTCACTGTACTTGGAGTTAAGAAAAAATGTTTGAGTCCAAAAAATATCTTCCATAAATGAGACAGACACTAGGCCTACCAGAAGTTATGAGCTAGGAAATATCTCCTTGGATTTTGCTCTTTGTATTTGAGAGGCACAATAAGTGCATAACAATGAGCTCATATATCAAAATACCTTTTTATAAATTAGTAACAGAAATCTATGTAGACTCTGTTTTGTTTTTACTAGCTTGAAAGGCGACCTATGGAACTGATCCACCATAGCATAATCTGGTAATCATGTCATGATGGACAGGTAACAATATAAATAATGAATAAGACTGTTACTTATTCTGAAGTCCTGAAAGAATGACCTTGCGTTTTTCTGACTTTTCTTTTCCTTCTTTACCCTAATTGCCTGCAAATAGGAATGGGTGAAACATTGTTTATTTGATATTAATGGAAACTAACTTAATTTGCATTGTATATTTACAAAGTCACTTTTCCATGTATTAGATATGTGTGTATGAATGTATGTTCAATTTTACCTGTTAGTGCTTACCGTAGACACAATAATCATTTGAAAATACTAAATAGGTAATTGGTTTACTTAGTTTATTTCTGCTAAAAGATCCCTCTTTTTTCTCTCCAAAAAATCACTGTTGTGAGAGAGATGGCTATATAAACCACTTAAATAAATAAAAATAAAAATCGTATTTGCAGGCAAAGAATTAAGAACGAATGAGTGAATATGACACATAGAGATAGAGAGAATTAAATTCAGGTACAACAGGAGATGCACCTGAATAAAACATCAATAAAGTAATTTCAATGAATAGCAGTAGTGATTGAGCAAAATTTGGCTGCCTTTCTGGAGATTACAAAAGAATTATCAACTAAAAGGAAGAGTAATGTTTACATTATATTTCCTGGCTGTAACATAACAATTGTAGGAGTGTTCCCCAAATTGTGTGGGCTTTTTTTTAACTCAGTTTGTTCTTCCAAAATGTCTAGTATGGAAATTTGGTTGGCTTAGTGACTATCTAGGTTAGGTAGACTGTTAGGTAGTGGGCGCGAGAGAAGAGACGGAACGCAGGAAGAGTTTTCAGCACTTTTATTCTTAGGCGCGATCAGCAAGACAAGGGGCGGCAGGCTGCTGGAGCTCTCTTTTTAAAGAGCTCCAGCAGCCTTGTCGGCCACTGACAGCGGTTTATTTTCCCCGCTGCTAGATTAGCCAATCAGCGGCGGGTATGCAAATGGTGCTCTGTACGTCCGTACGTAACATAGACTTGAGAAGTCTTTGTATGTTCTACAGCAGGGTGTCAAACTGGGCCGGATATGTCACATGCAGGCCCACCCCAGCTCCGCAAAGGGGGAAAATATCACAATACATCAATGTGACGCCACGAGTTTGACACCATATTCTACAGTTATATGGACACTTACTGAAAAATTATATGCTTCAAATTTAAATATGACACATTTTCATTTTGCTTTTCTCCTCCAAAATAGAAGTTGTTTTATATGAGGATTTATTTCTAAGGGCCAGGCATATAATTGCATTGATACAGACAGATTTAAAGTATATTTATTTCAAATATATTATATGACACAATTTATTACATGGTTTAATTTTTTTTAAAGATTTACACAGAAAGGTCCTTTGGCTCTAATGTAATAGTATTCTGACAAACAATTGTATTTCTCACTTGCTGCTTTATCTTGAAAGACATCCTTCCTGTTGCACTTCACAAATTATCTAATGTTTTTTTTCCAGTTTGAGTGTGTTATGGAAAGCAGAGAGGGCTTAGAATCCCTGAAAACCCCCCAACTTTTCTTATTTGTCTCCTGTTCGTCATCAGAGTTTCTATTACCTGAACAATTATCTCCCGGTGCTTGTGATGTTAGTGAGCAAAATCTGGCAGTAGTGACCAGTCCTAACAGACCTTCTGAAAGGAAGCCTAGCAAGGAAACAGGGCTAGTAAATATTATCTATGTTGGAGAAACTGAAATTCAAAAGAAGTCAACAGCTTTCTTTCTGCCTTCAGTTCTAAAACACCTGATATGTTTGTATAGAGAGGATAAGGCTGCTGTGATGTGCCCTGTCTCCACCATAAAAAAATGCTCAGTGAGTTTGGTTTTAAAAAGCAACAGCACGCAACTCATCAAATGTTCTCTTGATACCTGAAGCCCTAAGCTGAGAAGAGAGATGCAGAACAAGCTACAGTTGTGTTTTTGATCGGCTCTTTAGAGAACTGAAATATAATGTGATCCACCAGCTGCCCTTTCTCTGGGTTGAAAGCTTCCCAACAATGCCATCCCTCTTTCATGGTGGACATTTTGAAAGTCTCTCATGTTTGCCATTTGCCTCACAGTCTCTTATTGACTGGTCAGGAGAGGCAGGCAAGATTCATTATTTATAGTGACTGCTTCAGTGCTGATCTCTTTTGTCTTGCTTCATAAGGGAATAAGAGGCAAAAGTTTCATAATGAAATAATCATGTGGGCTGAGGTTGCAGCAGTAATGGAAGCTGCTTGAAAAGAGGAGGACATAAAAGAGAACGGCTGGAGCTCTGTGAGTCTTGGTGGGTTGAAAAAGCCTGCTACTCCTTGTCTGAAGGCCAAGAAGGAGGGGAGTCTTAGGTGGCTGCAAGATGGGGATTGAAAAGGCCAAAATGAGGAAAAGTCCTGCAGCTGTCAAGAAGCACTGGGGCCTGGATGTGGGTCTGGACAATAAAAGACATTGATTTGTGTTTTGTAGCTTAAGAAAAAATAGTTTGCTTTCAGTAGCACATTTAAAATAAAATAAAATAAATTATTAAAGCTTTTTCTGTGGGGGGGAAAAGAGAAATGAAGAAGGAAAAATTATGGCTTCATTCTAGGATAGAAAAAGTGATGATAGTGAGAAAAGGTCTTTTATTAAATGTTCTGAATTTGGAAGTTTTGAGCACTGGTTTCTTACTGTCTTTTATTTCAAAGAGATGTCCCACAGAAAGTGTCAGGAGCAGGGGTGAAATGCTGCCGGTTCGGACCGGTTCGTGTGTACCGGTAGCGGCAGGCACCGGTGGTTCGCCGAACTGGCAGCGATGGCTGGCTGGCCACGCCCCTGAATCGGTCCCCCGATCGCTTGCCCCTAACCTTCCACGTGGCCTTCCCGGCGGTCCCCAATGCCCGCTTGCCTTCTCAGGCAAAAACTCCCCACAATACCTTTGCCCGAAATACCTCTCGCGTCTTTCGGAAGCGATTGGGGGGAGCGGGAGGAGAGAGTGTGCCCAGCAAAGGCCAGGAAGACCCAGCTGCCCCCTCCCTCCCTCCCTCCATGGGGGGCCCTGTGACAATCCGGATCTGTTAGAGCCTTTTTATTCTCCTGCTGCAAAAACTCCCCACAATACCTTTGCCTGAAATGCCTCTCGCGTCTTTCAGAAGCGATTGGGGGGAGTGAGAGGGGGGAGCGCACCCAACAATGGCCAGGAAGACCCAGTGCCCCCCTCCCTCCCACCTCCCCCTTCCTCCTGGCTGGCTGGCAAGAAACAGGGTGTGGACAGCCGCTGCGGCGCTATTCTACCTCCTCTGCAAAACTGCTCCGCAGCTCCAATCACCTCCAGTGGCCCAATGCAATGCCCGCGGCTGACGCGGGGCAGACCACGGCAGCTGCAAGGCTGAGATGCTGCCCGTGCAAGGGGAGGACGGGGGGGGGGAGAATGCAGGCATCACACCAAGCAGCAGCCCCCCCCAAAAACCTCCCAGTGGGTCCGCTGTCTGCCCCCTCCCACCCCCACCCGGGTACCCTCCCTCTCTCCTTTTCACTTCACTGAGATGGTGAGACGGTGGGTGGGAGTGCCGGGCAGTCTCTGAGCCTTGCCAGGAAGGTAAGCTGAGCGCTGGCCGGGCCCATGCACGTTCTCCCCTGCCCCTTGCTCCGGCCGTCTCCCAGGAAGTTCGTGGGAAGTGGCGGCAGGAGGAGCTGGGCAGGGTGGTGCAGCTCCCAGTGAGGAAGGCTGCGGGCCTTGGTGGTCCAGGCGCCTGCCCCCCTCCCCAGCCCCTGCCGGCATGCTTGGGAGCCCCGTGGTGTTTCCCCAGGTTAGGGCTAACTAGCAGCCTCACAGGAAGGTAAACCCCCCCCACAAGTGGGGCTCGCAGGTGGGGCTTGGAGGAAGCAGCAGCATCGGCGGCAGCGGCAATGGCACCCCGTGGGTGGAGAGGCCGATGCAGCCCCCTCTGAGGCCACCTTGGCCAAGTGATCGCCACCCTCCCTCCCTGCCTGGCTGCAGACATTCACCTGCCTGAAGCAACCTCCCAAAGCAACTCCGCCGCCGTTCGCTTTCTTCCTTCTCCCATTGTGAAACGAAAGCAAATGGCGGCAGGGTTGCTTCGGGAGGTTGCTTCGGGCAGACGGAGGGGGCCGGGGGCTCGGCCATGTCCGGTGGTCCCAGCAGCTTCCCACAGGCGGAGGGAACCGGGGGGCGGTGTCCCTGAGGCTGGTGGGCTTTTGGAAGCACAAAGCCACCAGGGAGTCTGTGAGGTCCAGCCTCCTGAACCCCACAAGCACCCGCATGGGGAACCGGGATCCCCTTCCAAAGCCCGTGTGGGAGGCAGCAGCGGCGGTGGCAGAGCTTGCTTGGGCTCTCCGTCATCCCAGAACTGTGCCACACCAGGGAGTTTTCCTGCGCAGCCACGGTGCCGGCACCAGTGGCAGCGGCAGAGCTTGCTTGGGAGAGCCAAAGCAAGCTCTCTGCCATCCCGCGGCCGTGCAGGAAAACTCCTCAGTACAGCGCAGTTCTGGGATGGCGGAGAGCTTGCTTGGGCTCTCCCAAGCAAGCTCTGCCGCCGCCGCTGGTGCCGGCACCGTGGCTGCACAGGAAAACTCCCCGGCGTGGCGCAGTTCCAGGATGGCGGAGAGCCCAAGCAAGCTCTGCCACTGCTGCTGCCGGGCACATCCGCGCAGGAGAACTCCCCAGGAAGAGCTCCGTCTATGTGCCCAGACCAGGTGTGTGTGTGTGTGTGTGTGTGTGTGTGTGTGTGTGAGAGAGAGAGAGAGAGAGAGAGAGAGAGAGAGAGAGATAGGA
>QLTV01004416.1:2815119-2829425 GCA_003457575.1 Thermophis baileyi | reverse complement strand
CACAGCCATGTAGGGCTGGAAGACATCTCGGACGTCATCTAGTCCAACCCCCTGCTGCAGCAGGAAACCTTATATCGTCTGGATTATTTTGGTGCCTCTAACAGAGAGGAAAATTGACAGAAAGGAGAAGGAGATTACTAGGAAAAGGCTGCCATGCAGAGGAAGGCAGAGATAGTCCTTGACTTCTTATGACCATTGAGCCCAAAATTTTGGTTGGTAAGCAAGAGCATTGTTAAGTGAGTTTCACCACATTTTACAAGTTGGCCACGCCCACCCGGTCACATGACCACCAAGCCATGCCCACCAAGCCACGCCCACCTGACCTCCAAGTGACACCCACCAAACAAGCCATGCCCAAAGAACCGGTAGGGAAAATTTTTAGATTTCACCACTGGTCAGGAGGCAGAAAGTTGAACAGAAGAGACTTGCTTCTAAAATAGGGCCAATCTTCTATGGTGTACAGTTTAACTCTCTGTTTGAGAATTCCTGGATAGCTCCACATATAGCAATAAAACTCCCTTTTATGACCTTGTAGTCCCTATTTGGGGTAGAATTGGGGTGACTAGATGGAGCTGAGCATTTACTGGCAGGATACCTTCCTGACGCCTATCAAAATGCAAATTAAATCACAAATGGTATTGAATTATAGCAAGGTTACAAGTGAATATATCATGAGAGTGAAGAAAATCTTAAAGTCCAAACTCAGTGAAGGAAATTCCATCAAGGCAATTAATACCTGGGCAATTACAGTCATTAGACACATAGCTGAAATAGTGAACTGGACTCAAGCAGAATTAAAAGCTTGAGATAAGAAGTTGAGAAAAATAATGACAATAAATCATACTTTTTATCCACATAGTGACATTGACAGACTCTACTTACCAAGGAAAATAGGAGGGCATTATACCGGTCTGGTACAAGTAGCAATAGCAATAACACTAATACTTAGACCTATATACCGCTTCACAGTGCTTTACAGCCCTCTCTAAGCGGTTTTACAGAGTCAACATATTGCCCCCAACAATCTGGGTCCTCTTTTTACCGATCTTGGAAGTATGGAAGGCTGATCAACCTTGAGCCAATGAGACTCGAACTACCAAACTGTGGCAGTTGGCATTCAGCAGAATTAGCCTGCAATACTGGACAGTATACCAGACAGTTGAAGAAGAAGAAGAAAAAGAAGAAAAAAGGTCACCAGATGAATATCTGAAGAACATTGAAAAAGACACAGTGAAGCTAGCATCCCAGGAAGGTTTATTGAATACTAAAGAGACCAAACTGGCCTACAATAAAAACAAAATGAGAAATAGAAAAGAGACATGGCAAGGGAAATAATTACATGGCCAGTATATAAAAAATAGCAGGCAAGGCTAAGAATAGTAAAAGGAAAAAGAGACAGAGGGGCTAATTCTGACTGCACAACACCAAGACTTAACAATAAATGCATACAAAGCCAGAACTGAGAAGATAGCAACAGAAAATAAATGCCACCTATGCAAAGAAGCTGAAGAAACAGTGGACCACCCAGGGGTGAAATGCTACCGATTCTGACCGGTTCTGGCATCCGGGTAGGGAAAATTTTGATTTGTTCATGAATCAAAATTTTCCGGTAGGGAAAATTTTGATTGGCCCCACCCACCTGCCCACCCCCTCCTCTCACATCTCCTATATTCTGTTGTTTATTAGCTCAGCTGATTCATGTGGCGCCTCAGCTGAGCTAAGAAACAGCAAATAAACTGACACTTTTTGCCACTTTCCCCCCCCACACACCCACACACCAAGCAGGGAAAGGAATACTAGCTTTAATGAGATATCTGGGCGTTCAGACAAGAGCAATTATCACCTCCTTAAAATGTTGCAAGCTGCAAGCTCTTCCTGTGAAGGCTTTTCCAGTTCTTTATTCTGATTTTCTCCTGGAGCAAAAGAAAGCCCTTTCTAGTGAAGTCTTCCCTGATTTTCCTCTGGACTGGAGCAAAATCATCTGGTGGCAGGCCTTAAGTAACAATCCCACACTTATTTTACTCCATGGTCCACCCACTATTTAATTTACCACTTCTGTCTGTGCCTCTTTCCCAAACTGTATACTTGTCTCGCCCCCCTCCCCCCTCTCTGCCTCACTCTCTCTCTCGCTCTCTCACACACACCCACCCTCTACTGTATAGTTTTCTCCCCCCCCTCCCCTCCCCCCCTCTCACACACACACACACACTCACACACACACACACACACACAGGTCCATGGTAAAATTGTCTTCCATGAAACCAGTCCCTGGTGCCAGAAAGGTTGGGGACCTCTGAAATAGACCATGCAGGGTCACTACAGGAGAGCCCTTTTAAGGATTATGTATTAATAGAAAAACAACTAACTTAGCTCTGATCCTAAACTGTTGCACATAAAAAACAGAGGAGCTCTGATCAACTATCACAGCCACATTTTGGATCTGAGTGGAGGGCCTGGGAAAGGTGTCAGAATAACAGAATAACACTTAGAAGGGACTTTGGAGGGGACCCTATACCCGTGATGGCGAACCTATGGCACGCGTGCCACAGGTGGCATGTGGAGCCATATCTGCCGGCACGCGAGCCGTTGCCCTAGCTCAGCTCCAGTACGCATGTGCGCGCCGGCCAGCTGATTTTCGGTTCACGTGGAGGCTCTGGGAGGGCATTTTCGGCCTCCGGAGGGCCTCCAGGGGGGCGGGGAGGGCGTTTTCGCCTTCCCCAGGCTCCAGGGAAGCCTCTGGAGCCTGGGAAGGGCGAAAAACGGGCCTACCGGGCCCACCGGAAGTTGGGAAATGGGGGAGGGAGGGATCGTGCACGCATGCATGGGGGGTGGGGCAGCATGGGGGGTGTCACGCGTGCATGCGCAAGGGGGTGAGGCTCGGGGGGGATTAAATTATGGGTGTGGGCACACGCGCATGTGTGATAGTGTGCGCGCACGCACTTTCAGCATCTGACAGAAAAAAGGTTCGCCATCACTGCCCTATACCATTTCAGAGAAATGGCTGTCCAGTCTTTTCTTAAAAACCTCCAGTGATCAAGCACCCAGAACTTCTAGAGACAAGCAGTTCCACTGGTTAATTGTTCTCACTGTCAGGAAGTTTCTCCTTAGTTTTAGGTTGCTTCTCTCTTTGTTCAGTTTCCATCCATTGCTTCTTGTTTTGCCTTCTGCTTCTTTGGAAAATACATTGCCCCCCCTTCTTTGTGGCAGCCCCTTAAAAGCCTGTTGCCTATCACACTCTTGGGTAAAGCATGTGAGCCATTTCCTCCTTTCAGTGGTCCATGAAAGTACATCTATAGTATGTAGATCATAAAGTCGAAAAAAGGTGAACAACATTTTTACAGAACTACAGATATGCTGAGGCTGGGTGTGACAAGGAATGGCTGGGAGGGGAGGGGCCAGGCGAGGCACCCCTTGATGTGAGTGACATTGAGTTGGCCATGCCCACCCGGTCACATAACCACCAAGCCACACCCACCAAGCCACGCCCACCAAGCTACGGCCACAGAACCGGTAGGGAAAATTTTTAGATTTCACCACTGGGACCACCTAGTTAGTTGCTGCAAGAAGATTGCATAGACTGACTTCAAATAATGGCATGACAGATTAGCAATAATGGTGCTCTGGAATATCTGCAAGAAATATCACTTGCCTGCAAGCAAGAACTGCAAGATTAGAAAATAGACAAAGTAATAGATAATGAAGAAGCTAAAGTGTTCTGGGACTTTAGAACTAATCAGACAAGCACTTGCCACATAACATCCCAGACTTAACAACTGTTGATAAGAAAGTCAAAATAGTCTCGATAGTTCACATTAACAATATGTAGAGACAGCAGAATAGAAGAGAAAGAACTGGAGAAAATCACAAAATGCAGAGACCAGCAAATAGAATGATTGTGCCAAAAGAAAGCACAGATAGTACTACTGGTAACAGTAATGGACACCTTGGGTGCAATTTCAAAACAACTGGAGCACTATTTGAACACCATCGGCATTGACAAAATCACCATCATTTAATTGCAAAAGGCAGTTTTGCTTGGAACTGCATACATTCTACAAAATACCTTTAACACAATCAAACAACATCTACCTATCCCATTTCCTTGGGAAGGTTTCAATAGGTGGATAAAAATGACAAATCCAGTCTAAACATCTGGCTGACTGTGCAACCAATAAATAATAATAACAATAACAACAACAATAATAATGCCTTGGGTGCAATCCCAAAACAACTGGAGCACCACTTGAACACTATAGGCATTGACAAATTTGCCATCCAGTCAATTGCCAAAGGCGGCTTTACTTGGAACAGCTTCCATTCTGCGACGATATCTGTAACACCATCAAACATTCAGATTTGCCTATCCCAGGTCCTTGGTGAGGACTCAATAGGTAGACAAAAACGCCAAACCCAGTCTGAACATCTAGCTGACTGTGCAATGATCAATAATAATAAATAATCCTAATTTGGACCTGACAGTTCTTCTGTTGAAAAGATTATTGCAATTTATGTTTACAAGTTACTTTTATGCAAGTACTCATCTTTACACTGCTGTAAACAAATAAATTCAGGATATGAGATCAGGAAAATATTGTAGAATTTGCTTTTTACGCATCTGACTTATGTGCTGTGATAATGAGTTTTGCTATTAGGTTCCCTTCATGTGTTTGAGAAATCAAGATGGCATGTGGTATACAGTATAGTGGTTGTGAGTCTTCTTAGCTGCTATATTTATGTTATTTTTGTTTTTTAAAATTCTGGTTGTTTTTTTTACTGTTTTTAGTCTGTTTTAATTGTGAGCTGCCTAAAGTCATGTATATGAGATGGGCAGCCTATACATTTACTAAATAAATAATAAGTAGCCTTTGTATTAAAAAGAAGTGATGTGACATCTTAAAATCTAATGTATTTATGGCAGCATGACCTCATGAGCATGAGATACAGGAAATTTTGCATGAAAGTAACTTGTAAACATAAATCTATCTATCTATCTATCTATCTATCTATCTATCTCTATCTATCTATCTATCTATCTATCTATCTATCTATCTATCTATCTATCATCTATCTATCTATCATCTAATCTATCATCTTTTGATCTTTGGTGGCACATAGCAGCTTCCATATTATTTATCATAAATGTTTTATTCCAAAGAATTGCAATAAAAATACTGCCATTTCAAAAAACTGGAGACTACTAGAGACTATCTCTTACGATCTTCTGGAATCACCAGTGCTCAGAAGACTTTGGTTTAAAGTCTTTCTACTGTCACCACTCCTAGTAGGTAAAGAAAAACAGCACACACATACCATAATACAGCCGGGAGACCAGATTTGTGCCTCTGCATTTGGCATGATGAAACTGAAGCAACTGGACTAATTTTTTTTAAAATGGAAATTGGCTAGGGAACATTCAAATCTTGGGGAAAAAAACCACATTTATTCTCCTTATTACATATCTCTTCTAGAATTAGTAAGTATAATATCACAGTTTCATATAGCTAATTCCACAGTCTTTGTTATGCTGTGGTGCAAGGTTCATAGTGATGAAGGGAAAAGCATGAAGGGAAAAGCATTTTGACCCCGTATAATCCTTTTTTTGCTAGTTAGTAGCCAGCTATTTCAGAAGGACACAGAGAAAAGGAGATAAAAAATAACAAAATGCTCGGCATCTGAAATAATCCTGTTTTCTGACAAGCATATATCCCAAATGCCTAGCATATAGGATTGTTTAATCCTTTGGGGAAATGGAGGATTTCTGAAAAAAACAAAACAAAACAGAACAGCATAGACTTTAATGCTGGAAACTTATTCTTTCCTTTTTCAGAGCTTTTCCATTCAGCAGCTTTTAGCTGCTTGCCTTGTGTAAACTGAAGCCAGCTTAAGCAGTTATTAATCTGTTTGCAAGAAATCCCTTTCCAGATTTCAGTCCCTTTCTTCTCCTCTTTGGCCATTGTAGTGGTCTGATGTTCCGCTTTCAGATGGTGCTGTGAGCGCTTGTCTCTCGCTTCTCTCCTGATAAAAGTGTCTTCAAACTTCAAATTATTGGACTGTGTGGACAAAGACTTTGATCTGGTTAAATAAAACTTTGCATTACATATTATTTTGTTTTTAATGAGCTATAGTAATGCAAACTAGACCTAAACGTTCAACCATTAGCTTAATTCCAGCTCTGTCTCTATCTGCTGAGCTGCGAAAGATGGTGGAGGAAGATTCTTCTACTAATCTGTGCAAAGAGATCCTGGATCAAGTACAAGTCTTGGAGCTGATCCAGCAAGATGTGGCAGAGCTTAAACGTGATTTAAAACAGACAGAACAAAATATGGTTTGCCATGGACCCAGTTTTTTACGATCCCTGCCTGGCAGATTCCCCTGCTTCTTTACCCTTCATGGGCTAGCAAAATAAAGAAGAAAGAACATAACTTAGATTTACCTTTTCCATCTCTGTCACTTGGGCTATTTAAGGAAAGTGGTTGAAGTCTTCTTAATTTTAACTGGTTAAAAACAAAAGCCCAAAGCCAAAGTTAGATCCATCACTACACTGTTCTGTCAATTAACTTGCCAAAAAAGAAAGGGAAATGCTCAGCTTTTCACCACCCCACTAGTGAATTTAATGGCCATGAGCGTGTTAGCTGTTAGCGAGGGGTAGGTTGAGGACAATGTCATGTACTCCTTTCCTAAAATACTCATGCTCATGCTGGGGTAAGCTGGAAATACTGATCTCCTCTGTAATAACTCAGCATTAGTTTCAGTGCAAATATAAACACATCAAGAATGTTTTTCCAATAGTTTTTTCCTTGACAAGAATCAGTAATTGTTTTGGCTATTCATTAGGGAAACTGAAAGCCTGCACACTTGTAGCAGAGGAAAGATTACTTGATTTTAAAACTGATAGAGGACAAATTACTGCCAAGAAAACAACCTCAGCAAGTGGACTAGAATTTTTAGAGCGCATAATTTTGAATATGTATGCGTACACAGGTACATGTGCTTGGTCGAGAATCTTAAGAATAAGAACGCTTAAAATGCAACTCTCCTATTGTTACAAGTGGGATGCTTTGTTCCTTCTAGACATCATAGAATATCTTCTATCCTACAGGTTCAGCAGAGATTGGGACAATTTTGTTATTTTCCAGAATGCTTATGCATTATATAGCTCCATGGATGTTATCAGTGCAGCCATATTTCCAGATGGTTGGACTGGATTTTTGTGCATGATCTGAAAAGTCATAGGGGATTATTATGGGTGAACTTTGTATTCTTTAATCTTTGTATGTAGAAAATCAGTTGTCAAAAGGGATTTTGGTCTAATTTTTATTATTTATAATAAGGATCCCATGATATAAGATTCAGCAAATCAGTCTGTCTTCCATCTACGCTTGTTCTGTATGAGTGTAGCCATGAATTCAATCCATTCAATTTTGACACCAATTTGCGATTGGTTCCTAATAAAGGAAAAAATAAAGAATAAAGAAAAAAGGCAAGAAAAACAAAATGCACAGGTACAGTATATGTGGTACCTTGCTCAACAGTAATAACTGTGAGAGGGATCTTGGAGTCCTAGTGGACAACCATTTAAATATGAGCCAGCAGTTTGCAGCAGCTGCCAAAAAAGCCAACACAGTTCTAGGCTGCATAAACAGAGGGATAGAATCAAGATCACGTGAAGTGTTAATACCACTTTATAATGCCTTGGTAAGGCCACACTTGGAATACTGCATTCAGTTTTGATTGCTACAATGTAGAAAAGATGTTGAGACTCTAGAAAGACTGCAGAGAAGAGCAACAAAGATGATTAGGGGACTGGAGGCTAAAACATATAAAGAATGGTTGCTGGATATGTCTAGTCTAGTGAAGAGAAGGACTAGGGGAGACATGATAGCAGTGTTCCAATATCTCAGGGGTTGCCACAAAGAAGAGGGAGTGAAGCTATTCTCCAAAGTACCCAAAGGCAGGACAAGAAGCAATGGGTGGAAACTAATCAAGGAGAGAAGCAACCTAGAACTAAGGAGAAATTTCCTGACAGTTAGAACAATTAATCAGTGGAACAACTTGCCTCCAGAAGTTGTGAATGCTCCAACACTGGAAGTTTTTAAGAAGATGTTAGATAACCATTTGTCTGAAGTGGTGTAGGGTTTCCTGCCTAAGCAGGGGGTTGGACTAGAAGACCTCCAAGGTCCCTTCCAACTCTGTTATTCTATTTCTAAAATGCACATTTATTTATGGAGACCATTTCCCCACATGCACTTCATCATTTTTCCTAATTATATACATTATTATATGCCACTTTTCCTATTTTGCACTTTGGGGATGTAATTTCTACGAAAAAGAAGTCCAAAAGTTAAAAAAGGGAATCATTTGAAGTTGTTTTAAGCCAAATATTGATCCAGAAGTTGTAGATTAAAGCAATTTAAACAAATTAATCTACCATCTCTCCTGTAGGGGAGTGAGAAAGTGAAGGACAATGAAAACTGCATATGGAATTGTAAAAAAAAGAAATGTCCAATTTAAGTATCAGAACAAAGGTCCTTTTCATTCCTGCCCTGTATCTTAACGTGCTTGGATGTTCATCAAACTACTAAGAATTTGGTTTCTCTCATCCAGTTTCAGAGATGTTTTGCCATATGATTAATGCCTTGGGTCTACTTTTGAATTTTTAGGAACACAACCCAAGAGTTCATTTTTCAATAGACATTTGGGTGTAACAAACAGGAAAAGAATATCTAGGGGCACATGAAGGAGTAAGGGGGAAAGAAATATTTATTGGAAGGCACTGGACAGTCATACAAAGACCTTTATAAATAGACTTCACTCTATATAAATCCCCCAGCTGTAATAGTAACAGATAAGCTGGCGCCATAATATCTGTGGTGACTTTACAGTGATAGATAACAGTGAAGTTGAAATTGACAAAGGGATTCAGACAACATGGCAGAAAAGGTACAGATACCAACTCACTGATTTCTAAAAAGCACAATATCGGGGATACATTTTATTGCAATATGTTGATGAAACAATACGAGTTTCTTTCAATTTCTCAGAATTTGCAATTAAGCAAAATATGAAGCTAGCTAAATTATCTGAGTCGCATAACTAATGTAATTCCTATGTTATGGTAAAATTAAACTCGCTTTGGTTTTCAGATTTTATTCATACCCAAGGTACATCAATGGATTGTGAATAGGTTCCTTTCATCCCTCTTGGAAGATCATAACAAGTGACTTTCAGTGTGTACTATATTGCCCATGTATGGCCAGATTGTTTTCATCCCATGCTTTTAGGGTTTTCCCCCCCTTGCATAAACATGCCCTGACAACCTCTGTTTTTTCTGCCCTGTCTTGCTGTTATCTTCACCTCATCCCCCAGTTATATCTGAGGCTTACTCCCCTTCAACAGCAATATCTTAACTGTGGGTATTTCTGACTTGCTTTACTGACCACTCATGCTGTCACTGGTGCTCCATGGGGTAGCAGTTATCCTGATTCCTGCTGAATACTTCATGCTAATGTAAGCATGCCCCTTCCTCTCCTCCATGGACACTGCTTTTCAGGGCAATCTTGCTTTGGATAGTGGAAAAGTCTAGTTTATCCAAACTGGTTTTCTGCCTTTGCCTACTAGTTGTTCAAACCTATCCCAATTTAAAGAACTGGAGAATAGCAACTGACCAGCAGTGACTGATGGGAGAGGGGCCTGTTAGGAGAAGTAAAAGAGAGACAGTGCCTGGTAAAAAAGCCAGGTCTTAAGAACTATCTGAAAGGCAGGGAGGATTAGAGCCATCCAGATCTTTACAGGACTGGTGTTCCATAGGGCATAGTGTGTGATGCCCTAAAAACCAGGTGGCACTTCAGTCATACTGTCATGGATGCCAACTTGAATTTTTTACCATACCCTACAGTCACCCTGCAACATGCTTTAATCCTAACTAATGATAAGAATACAGCAGCCAACATTTTAAAAGCATGTTAGATAATAAATTACTTGATTAAAACAAGCAGCTATGTCAGTTCAGTTCTACACTGAGTGACAAATAAAATATTGCTGGATGCTATCTGTCCTCCCTAACCCCTCTTTCTCTGCCAGGAGAACTCATTAATGGGGATTGTAGCTCAGAAAGCAACCAATAGGGGTATAAAAGATTTGCAGATGACATGCTAATTACCTTTTCTGAATTTTTTCCGTTTGGATTCATAATGTGTCTTTCATATTGAGGTTGAAGAGAATGATCAATCCATGGAATTAAAGCAAAACAACATAAATCTGCAAATCTAAAAGTGTCTTGGAAAAGTTATACAATATTTACCACTTGACTCCTTGATTTGGGAAATAATATGTTGATAACAGAATATTCTGAAAAAAGGTAAAGATTTGGACATGCTTTTAAAATAAGCCAGTCTTGGCAAGTTTTACTTTTCTGAGAATCAGCTCAGCAAGAAGATGGAAAACCTTTTATAAAGAATTGATGGAGTTAGTAATATAATTACAGTACCTAATATTAGGAATCATTTTTCTAAAGGAAGTCAGGACTCTTGTCAGAACAGTATTGCTCTGGTTATTGTTGTGAAAGGTTTGGTTGCAAGGAGAAATAGAGAGTAGAGTGGCAGCGAGGTAATCTAGAACCCACCCCAGATACACACACACACAGAGAGAGAGGGAGGGAGGGAGGGACAGAGAGAGAGAATGATATTGGAACAGTCAAATAATATTGTAACAAGGAACTTAAAATGTATTATGAACAGAATAAAGGCAAATCTAATTAGTCAAATGGATAATAATTATTATTAAATTATTTTAATTATTTTATTATAAAATAAATAATGAAAATATAATAATATATCAATTTCAAATTAATTTCACAATTGCATCCCAAGCTGATAATAAGCTTATCACAGAAAAGACAGTAATTGCCTTAGACATTTGCATTGGTAGCTGATACAGCTGATACAACATGCTTTAGTTTGCAATAGGATTTATTTATTATATAACATTAAAAGCAATGATTTAAATTATTTTGTTTTATTTAGTGGAATCTAGAGCAACGTCCGAGCCATTCTTCCACCCTTGAAGAAGATGTAGAACTCCAGCAGAAAGATTGTAAGAAAGAAAAGAGGTAGAATAGAAAGCAAAAAGCAAGACTCAGACAAACAATCAAGCAAAAAACAATAGCCTAATTAAGGGACTACCAAGGAGTTCACAATACTCTACCAACTCTGACAAGCCAAGCTACTGTATATAAGCAGAGAGCAAACCCCACTCCCTTCTAACACTGAAGATGTTACCTGGTCAGATAATGAAATGGCTGTAAGCAAACAACCAAACTCAGAGAGCACCAAGGACTCCAAAGGCTGTCTCTTATAACAAGCCCAACCTGTACGTCTGCTTCTCCCTCTGCTAATGATAATCTGAAGCCAAAAGAAGAGAATTCTCAGTATACTTTCCAAGAGGGATTGATGCTAGCTGACCTGAAACAAAATACATAAAACATGAAATGTGTGTCACATATTGATTATTATGTACTATTATCATTCTGAACAGTTAAATGACCATCAACACACAACTTTTTGGGACATTATTGATGATGAGCAGTCAATTTTTGAACATTGTACTAAAACTTTGGCATATGTGGATTATGTTAAAATATTCATGAACTGGGAGAGACATGGTAACAAGGTCAGCCAATGAATAGGCATAGCAACTAAGTCAGCCAATGGGAGCTTAAACACATCTGGGTCTGTGCAGAGAATTGAAACTGAAACTTAAGCTAGAAGGCTGGGCGTGGCTCAGCCCACTCTGTACTCTGCTCTGAACTCTGAACTAGAAACTGCTTGTAACTGCTGCTACGTTAAAGAAGAACTCTGCTACTGGTATTGTAAATACTCATGTGTTTATGTATATAAAGAAGTTAATGAATCCAGCTGAATCAGTTATCTGTGTGTGCTTCTGGATTTGATTTATGCAACAAACTCTGACAGATTATCTACTTACAAGATAATATTACGATCGAGAATGGAGGTGGGAATGACATTTTTTCATAATTTTTTTGAAGAGATACCAAAACCAAAAGGCATTTCTAATAACCATGCCACAGAAATTGATGAGGTATCCATATGCATGTACAATGCTAGTCATCATGAGGAAGAATCCTGCTATTCTGTCTGCAGCTGAACAAAGTTTTTAGTATTTCAGTATCCATTCAACTGAATTTGGAAACTTCAATCTGCAAAAGTTCCAATGTGCACATATGGCTCTGAGCAATGTTAGGAATGTTCTTAGATTTCTTCATATGATTTAAGACAGTTTAAGATGTAAGATATTGCTGTTTTGAACAAATAAGCATTTCAGGGCCCAAAATACCTATCAAATCTATTAAGTTATTGGTTAGTTGGTTGGTTGATTAAATTATAGAGTCTCCAATCTCACTCTTGTGACTTGGGTGGAGTCCCCTGCCATTTGATTAATGTTTTCTAAAACAAATTGATGAACCTCTTGGTTTTGTCCTTTCCGTGTATTATTGTATCCCATACATCGACTCTCTGCACAGCTTAGAATCCTGCTGTTACAAAATGTAAGTTGTGTGGGAGCCTACACAAATAGAAAATATTCCCTGTTTTCAGCATTTCAGCCTCCAGTCTATAGGCAGGAATGCTGAGGTGGAGAAGACTTGCTTCTGAGCCCAACCATACATGAACGATTGGATTTGCAAGCTGCTCCCAAGCCCTCTTTTTCTTGGGATTGTTTTCTCCAGCTGCATTTTGCAAACTACTTTCAGAGCTCACTATTTTTATAATTGAATGCTGGGGGCAGGGAGCAAGGCACAGAGTCTGGCTGTCCAATCCAGACACCAAGGGTAAGAGACTTAAGGATGAATGCACACTCCTCCCAGGGCAGAGGTATGAGGAAAAAAAAAAACCCTTTCATCAGTTTCAGCTTTCGGAATGATACTGATTGCAGGCAATGTTGTGAGAGCATCCATGGTTATGTTGTCCTGCAAATGCATAGAATTCTCTGCATATGGTAGGATTCAGTATCTTTTCTTTCACACAATGTACTTATGACCCAAAAAAACACGGAATAAGGATGTTGATACTTTACAATATAAATGTAGTGATGTGAGTGGAGATTGCCACTGTTTCTTTTTTCTGCAGCATCTTCTGATTTTTGCCATTTCTCTGCATTTACCAACAATATCAAAATCCTAAAGCTCAGGTAGAGGTGTGGCTACCTGGATGACTACTTGCAGCTGAATACAGAATCCTATCCAAAGAAATTCCATGTGAAAAGAACTTAATCCTATTCTTTGCATTAGGAACCATAGACAGAGCTTCATAAAAAGGAAATAGGTATAATGTGAAGACATGGCCAAATGTTGGACACTTGTGGCACCATTATCTACCAGCCCAAGAGTGATGGTAACAAAAGGAACCAGAGATCCTGACATTTAGAATCAAGCTCTATTAATTTAATGTGATAAAACTCTTGTGAAATTATGTGAGAAAGACCAAAACAGAAAAAAAGAAAATTAAGTAGGTATATGCCTCTAAAATATATATGTAAAACTCAACCTTTCCATAACAATATCTCTTTTTTTGCTGCATAATTACTAAATATAGAAACTAATATTGGGCTAAATATTTCCCTCCTGTAAGCTTTCAAATATACAACAGACAAGGAATGAGCTTCATATCACCACTTAATTAATTAATTAATTACCATATTTTTCGGACTATAAGATGCACCGGTGTATAAGACGCACCAAGATTTTGAAGAGGTAAGTAAGGAAAAAAAGTTTTTGCCCTCCCCCAGCCCCCAGGAGCCCGTTTGTGAAAAACGGGCCTTTTTACACCCATTTTTCACAAAACAGGGGCATTTTTGCCTTCCCCCAGCCCCCAGGAGCACTCTGCAGACCTCCCAAACCCTCTGCGCACCCCATTTTTGTGAAAAATGGGCCATTTTTTGCCAAACGGGGGCATTTTTGCCCTCCCCCAGATCCCAGGAGCACACTGCAGACCTCCCAAACCCTCTGCGCACCCGTTTTCATGTGGGCCGGGGCTTCGGGAGGCCAAAAGTGGCTGTATTCGGTGTATAAGATGCACCAACATTTCCACTCTCTTTTGGGGGGGGAAGTGCGTCTTATACTCCAAAAAATAAGGTAATTGAATTTATATTGCCGCCTATTCGCCCATGGCAACTCAAAGCGGCTTACAGAATATAAAACCTCATTTAAAACAATAAAACTAATAAAAAAGAATCAAATAAATTAATATAATATAATAAAATCACCCCCCCCCCCGCCCCGGCGCCCGCCGCTC
>QLTV01004416.1:2745843-2764192 GCA_003457575.1 Thermophis baileyi | reverse complement strand
CTACCGGTTCGCCCGAACTGGTCCGGTTCGCCGCTACCGGTTCGCCCGAACCCACAGTCGCCGCTACCGGTTCGCCCGAACTGGTCCGAACCGGCTGAATACCACCTCTGGTAGCAGATTTTTCTCAAAATGTGTCTCTGTTCAATATGGATTACTGTGTATACATAAGGAGTAGAATGTTCACTTGAACCCCAATCTTTTTGCAAGATGATCAATATATTATTATTATTATTCTTGTTCCATAGAAATTAATGACCAGTAAATAGACAATCCCAAATGCTAAAACAATTATTTAATTCTTTTAATTGAATAATCTTACTGCCTATTATGAAAAATACTGGTCTTCGTAATACATCCTCTGAATCCTTAGTGTAATTACTAAAGTAGGGAAAATATTTGAACTGGCAACAGCTGTTTCTAGAAATACTCAAGAGTTGCTTTGCCAAATTTTCTCAAGCCTGAGGAGAATGAGCCATCATCTGAAACTGCCAGAACAGAAGTCTGTGTAAAACCCTGGTTTCTAGTTTCCACTTGCTTTGTGATCTCAGCATGAAACATTTTTGGAATTATAGCCCCAACTAGCAATTTATATATCAGTTGGGGTCCTCAGATAAAATATGTGAGGTACCTCTAGTCTAGATTAGTAGAACTGAAGAAATGGAGCCAAGAGGGTTGGATAGATTCAAGTCCACCCTCAGGTTTGGAGATTCACTGATCAATTGCTTCTCTTAGCTCAGTCTTCATAATGTGGTTATGTAAGATGTCCTGGAGAAAAGATAGGATACAACCCATAACCTGACAAACTTCTGTTATTTCATACAAAGAACAATAGTTTCAATTATATCATGTATAGACCCATGAAATAACTGGGGAGAGAGAAAATGCTCTTAGGACTAGTGCTTTTAAATATTAGCTCCTTTTATTTCTTTCAAAAATATAGCTACTAAGTAAACATTTACTTTTCTCCTTGGGAACTGACCTTTAGTATTAAGTAGAGGTCACCTGAATAGCATCATGCATATTTGACTGGTTATACAGGACTTATTTTACACTGAGTTTCCCCAGGGTAATTATTTCAAATCAGAGCCAGGGAACTTTAATATCTGTATGCAATATGTATTTACACTTCATGGCAATGCATTAAACAAAATTCTATCACATTCCGTCTTTGTCTTTGTAATTTTTTTTTCCGTTTCAAAGGCATGTTGTACATGATCAGCTTGCAAATTCCTAAAAGTGTTGGGAGGGCTTCTGGTATTGTTAAAGCAGACCTGGGAGGTGGGGAATAACAGCTAAGAGGTGAGGAAATAGCAAAATATAAAAACAGAAAGGTGCTCACAAAGACAGCAGGGAGTGGGGAGATAGAGTAACTAGGCTTCTATCTAAGTCTAATATTCTCATCATAGTTTTTGGGGTGGAAGAATTGTGTGTGTGTGTGGTGGAGTAACAGTAGTTGAGATCAGCAGCCCTCATTTCCCACCCCTCTTGCCATTACCATGTATTGTAAACTTTAAGTGTGTGTGTGTTTGCGTGTGTGCGCGTGCGTGTGTGTCAGAGGTGGGTTCCTACCAGTCCTAACCGGTTCTTTAGAACCATTAGTAGCTCGGTGATGACGTCATGGAGCCGGTTCCATCGGTTTCTCCGTGGGCGCTGCCATCTTGGATTTTACTTCTGCGCATGCGCAGAAGCTATTTTTTGATTGCTCTGCACACACGCGCACGGCGCGACCCTTTTTGCTTCTGCGCGACCCTGAGCGAAACGGCAGCAAAAGGATCCAGGCCCCACCCCTGGTGTGTGTGTGTGTGTGTGTGTGCCTTCATGTCAGTCTTGACTCCTGGCAAATGCCTGGACAAATCTCTGCAGTTTCTTGGCCTGATTTCAAAAGTGGTTTACCCTTGCCCTTCTTCCTAGGCCTGATATAGAATGAATGGTCCAAGGCTATCAATTGGCTTTGTGCTTAAGGCAGGACTAGAAGATATGCTCTCCCCATTTCTAGTATGGCTTTGATATGATAGCATTATCCAAAGCCTGAGAATATTTCGGTAGAGTCCTTAGGGGGAATAGGGCAGGAGGGGGTTTTATCCAAAGTTTGAGTAAATGTTTGGAATATTAGATGGATCAATATTATATTCATTTAAGGTGGTAAAAACCAATTCCTTAAAATATGTCCCCTAGAATTATTTCAGCATTTTAGGTCAACACATAATCTCATTAATTGGGCCACTGACTTCAACAGAGGGGGGGAAATGAAGGTAAAAACCTAAATAAATATAGAGAGAAGATATTTAATTATGGAACCATTAGGTGACTTCAGCCTGATCACGGTGTTGTTCTTCAGAAGACATGAGGTAGAAACCTCAGTGGGAACTGTTCCTGAGACTCAGAGGACAAATTAAGACAGCTATCCTGTTGTTAAGTTGTTAAATACAATGAGTGTGTGTGGAAATAGTAAACCATTTGGTTTACTGATTGTATGAGCTTAAATGTCCCTGCAATGAATCTATTAGAAAGGTTTAAGGATCACAAGTCTTCCAATTGGCCTCTCCTTTGACAATATGGAAATAATAATATTAGATACAATCTCCTTTGAGTGAAACCAACTTCATGGACATATCCATGTATGGATAGTCCTTGATTTATCACCATCCATTTTGAGACTTGTTTGAAGTTAGATGGCACTGAAAAAAAGTGACTTATGGACCGGTCATTGCACTTATAACCATTACAGCATCCCATGGTCATGTGCTTGTGATCTGGGGGTTTGGCAACCAGCTTGCACTTATGAAAGTTGCAGCATCCTGCAGTCACACGATCACCATTTGTAACCTTCCCAGCTGATTTCCAATAAGCAAACTGAATGGGGAAGCTGACAGTGAAGGTTGCAAGTCACGGTAATGTGATGTCTTGCTTAACAACAAATTATACATATATATGTTTGCTTTGTTCCAATTAGCTTTGCTGCTTTGCTACTGAAGTACCATCAACATCAACTGTCAGTGTTCATGGAAATAAAATCCATGTACCAGTTTACAAGGATCAAGACGGCAATCATTCCCAAAGGGCAGTAGTTTAAGACACCAGTAATATCCCAAACAATGCTTTTTATAAGTGTATTTTAAGACAGCGATGCATTGCTAACCAAATGCTCTATAACAGATGCAACATCTGCCAGGCCTATTACAGATTCTTGTATAAAATGAAATTAGTCACCAGGCCTGCACGAATGAAAAAGAAAACAAACTAAAGAAATGGGAAGAAAGATATTAAACCATGAATTCCCCTTTATATTTCAGTTTTTCACAATCAGTGATTTCTGGCCAATGCTTAGAATCATTTGTTTTGTCTGAGCAGTGAGTTAGTAAGAATCTTTGTGAGATTACATTTTTGCAATGAAAATTGCACATTTATCAGTGTATCTTTCTGTCAAACTGGTAATTGTGCAGAGAGCTTAAGTTTGTATTGCTGATAAAGAACTGATTCTTTAAGTAAGGCTATGCATTTATGATGGAATAAAGAAAGCATTGAACTGAATGGGGCTATTTTGGTTCAGTTGGCATTTGTTCCAAAACTAATGCTGAGCAGAACAACTGAGATGCCCATTCAGACTAGTACATTCATCATATATACCATTCAAGAGTGGAAAAGATTATTCAGGTTTGTGTTGGCCTCAGATATCTCCTTTATTTATATACTTTTTATTTTTTTGTAAAAAAAAAAATAGAAATCATATGTCTGTACAAAAAAAGGCTTTTGTAGCAAATTCCTAAAAGGGAACCCAATAGTTATCACAGTGGAGTTGTGTAGTTTTCATAGCCTAGAGAAGCAAGAAAGACCTAACTCAGACCTAATTTCACTCAGTTTCACATTTTTCAGCTTTAAGCTTGTTTTGTTTCATTTCCACATGTTTCCCTTTTGAATGTTTCCCCCTAAAAGATGACTGAATGGATATCATCATCATCATCATCCCATAATATTACAATGAAGATGGCAAAATGTTAAAAGGTAACAAAGCAAAGACAAAAGTCCTTGATTCCTATTTTGTTTCAGCCCTTGATTTTGATTTTAATGATATTGATTTTGACTTTGGCCTTGATTTTAATAATATTTTTATTTTTAGGTTTTATGTTATGTACTTTTCATAACGTCACTGAAGATATAAACAGAAAGGCAGGATATAAATAAAAATCATCATCATCAACATTATCATCATCATTACTTTTGGAAGTGGCTCTTTCTCCTGCTTTCTTGATACCATGACTCCAGAAATCTTAGAAGGTTCAGGACAGGCCATATGATAATTATGCTCTTTCCTCTGATGTTCTCTGCTTCACTCACCACTTTGTTTCTGTGTTGTCTGTAGAAAAAAATGTTGCAATGAAGCAGGAAAACAGCAATTTGTCTGATTAAGCAGAAAAGCACATACACAGACATTGATGTTGCTGGAGTTTGTGGTCTGGACTTCATCGTCTGCATATTTCAAGACCCTTTCTTGTAATTTTGAGGGAAGATGAGTAGTCGAAATAGCTAGTTAGCCTAGGTCAGCAACACATATACAGTACTTTTCTGCCACTGGAATACTGTCTCTAGAAATGAAACAGCCAAGGAAAAGATTCAGAAGACTAGAGAGTAGCCAACAACAGCTCCCTTCTAGTCTCATTTGAGGCAGCTACCTCACTCTGCATAATAGTAAGGTTGATTCTTCTTGAAAACAGGAAAAAGGGATTGTAGAGTTTGCAAGAAAACCCACAAACAAAATATCAACACTCAAAAAGGGAAACAAGGGGAGGGGAGAGAGAAAACCCCAACAAACTGGTGTAACAGGTTTCAAGCGTAGGATCTGTGATTCCTCAAACAATTAAGCAAGGACAATAAATGAAAATAGAGATCAATAACTATGTAAAATAATACTCCATTTGAACAAGAAAAGAGGGGGGAATGAGAAAATGGCTGTAGCTGAATTTCAATGCTGTTCCAGCAGGTCATTCAAATATATGCCTCAAATAAAATAATGGGCTTAAAAAAAGAAAATATCTGTGGTTTGAAAAGAGACTCTGTCAGAAAGTAACATATCTATGTTATCCAAGGAAGGGAACAAAAGTCTCTACGAATGGTTATTATAATGACTGTAGCATCCTTTTAAAACGGCATTCATTATTTGACTTCTAAACACAGCATAGCCCAGGGATAAATGTTGTTGAAGCTTTGGACAATTCCAGTGTATATGGAAAATATTTTTACCCTTTATCTGCCTGAATATAAATGTGCTCAATGCTTGCTCCCTTCAATCCCAAGGGAAGATATTTCAAAGAATTCCTGCCATTGATGTTAATATCGCTCCTGAGGGAAGTCCCAACATTGAGAAATTATTGATAGAATTTGGATAACTCTTCATTGAACTTCTCTACTCATAAATGTGATGAAGAATTTGAAAAAAAAATCATTTGGGTGAGATCAAACTGATGCCTTCCTCTTCTGCGTGATTGGTTTTGGCCACATAAAAATTCAGAGAATTAACTTTGCTTCAGGTATATTCTGTGAGTGTTGATTTTTTTTATTTTCATTCCTGTATAAAGTATGTTATGCTTTACAAATTCCCTGGTATACTTCTTTGTTTAAATAAAGTTTCTCTCAAGATAGAAGTATGGCCACAAATATTCTATCAGAAGATGATGGAGACTGGTCGAAACAGGGCCATGGGAAAATTAAGCAGCATGTAATGTGTCTAGGTTGTAAAGAATTAAACTGTGGGCTTTTTTTAAAAAAATATTACTTTAGGGCAGTTGCAAACTATATGCTTCTACACAGTTATTGTTTTATATATTATTTAACCATGTAATGTTTTTTAAATGGATTGAGCAGCAGCAACATCAATAACAAAAAAAGTTACATAAATTCAACTGATGGGCTACATCATATTTAAAAACCTGGGTCATGTATATTGGTGAAGCAAATGAAGAAAGGAATTTTGAATAATGTAAGTTTAATTATGGAATATTTCGTTGCAATATGCAAAATACTACTGTGGGGAAAACATTGCTCCTGCTTTTATTCCCCACTCCCAATTTGCAATGATGTAATCTGATAATTGAATTCTTCAGAGGAATGTTTTAAAGTAGTGTTAGAAATGAAACAGCCAGGGAAAGCTTATGGAAGATTTCCTAAAAGAAAATGTGGTTGCTATCATTGATCTATGCATGTGGTGCACAGTGCAAAAGCCTTGGGAATGCACTGGGGTGCATTCTTAATTCAAGACACATGCCATGCACAAACTGATTAGGAACCCTGGAATATACTTAGAATTCTCTACATTATGAACCTGACACAAGCAATATATTATAATACAAGATATTATGATGCAAGATAATATATTATCTAAAGCATTCTCAACATAAAGTCTCTGGATAAGCTATGACATTGTCTTTCAAACTTGGCAAATTTAAGGTGTGTGGACCAGGGGTGGGTTCCAACTTACCTCGCTGCCAGTTCGCTCCCTCCCGCGTCGCGTGGGTGCGCCTCATGGGCATGTGCGTGCTTTGCGCGCGCACATGCGCAGTAGCAAAAAATCCCAAATTTTTTTTAAAAAATAAAAAAAGCTGAAAAAAAGATGGCGACCACATGCACAGTGCCAGAAGTTGAATTCTGCGCATGCTCAGAAGGAAAAAAACAAATTAAAAAAAATAAATTAAAAAAAAAATAAAAAAAATAAAAAAAAAAGATGGCAGCCCCCACGGACCGGCACTGACTGATCCGGTTCGGTGATGTCATCGTGACATCACCAGAGGGCCGCTACCAGTTTGGGCGAACTGGTCCGAACCAGGACGAACCCACCCCTGGTGTGGACTTCATCTCCCAGAGTTAAAGTCCGCACATCTTAAAGTTGCCAAGTTTGCAAAACACTGAGTTATACTGTTTCCCCTGCCAATCAATTAATATTATCCTTCTGGACACATCAGGTTGTTCAACAAAGATGAATGACTGCATGCGCTGTTTACAGTTGTACATATATCAGTTCATACATGAACAAAGTTCATAATGAAATAGGCTCTTGACCCAAATGGAAATCAATGCAGAGTATAGTTGTTGTAAAAATGATCTGAATGGCAAAAAGGGATGGTTCTAGGAATGCTCCCATGATGAGCAGTCTGACTCAGACTATGGTATTTTCAGTATAGACTTTCATAAGATTCCAAAGCAACTGATGTAGCCCACCCATTGAGTTTATGTAACAGAGGAAATCCTTCAATTTGCAAATGCCTTAGGCACAGATTCCTAAAAGGACCCTTATGATGAACAGTTAGATCATAATGTAAATAGTTTTGAGACACACTTCTTTGGACCAATGAGAATCCAGGTGCAGCCCACCCGTTTATTTCAGTTTTCATCTAAATGTGATGGCCATACAACAACAAATTCTTTCAAAAGGTATAATTGGATATCATTAACATGCTGATGATAACATTCCACAAACTGGCAGATGACCTCACCTTGCAGTTTCATATAGATGCTGAAAAGGAAGGAGGAGGGAAGAACATTGCAGCATTCTAGAAAGAGGGGTCCTAGGAGACAATCTCTTCCCACCAACCAACACTGACTGAAACCAGTCATGCAGAAAGGAAAAGAACCACAGTAACATGATGCCCCTGATCTCCAACCCACAGAGCTGGATTAGAAGGATACCATGGTCAATGGTATCAAAGGCTGCTGAGGAAGATCAAGAAGCACATGGATGAATCACTATTGCCATCCCAGCTCAATCACAGGTCATCAGCAAGCATGACCAAAACTATCTCAGTACTGAATCCCAGTACTGAAGTGGGTCTAGATAATCGGATTCATTCAGGTTTGTCATCAGCTGCCAATTGTAGACCAACTGTAGCTCCTCTTTGTATGCCATATCTAAATCAGCATGCAAGTTTCAAGCAATTACATCTTGCAGACCCAAAGTGCATTTAAATAGTTAAGATTTCTATTTTATTTAATCCTGGAATTCATGTTTTGTAAATATTTAATTCTGAAAAGCATGCTTTGCAGATATTTTGTCCTAAAAGAAACATTTACATGAATGTTATTTCACAAATACATCTTTTTATTTGTGTTTTGCTCATTTATGAGGTTTTTTGGAGGGGGACGAACATCAAGAATTTTATTCTAACATTTGGAGAAATGCGTTCGTTGAAAAAAATCATTGCACTCTGATCTTCATCTTAGTTCCAGGAAATGTGAATCAAGTCAGTTTGTACAAGAACAAAAAAGGTAGATTGAATGAAATCTTCCAGCATCCAGAACAGCTCAGGCTGTCTGTTCAATGCCTCTGAAAATGACATAGTTTTGTCAGATTCTGAGTAATGTTGAAAAAATAGAGGTATCGTCCGATAGCAGATTCGAAAATGTCATTCCTCATTCCTTCCATAGGTAGAAATTATAGATTGAAACAAAATGCTGTGAACGTTCTGTCTATCCCAGAATTTATTTCCTCGTCTTACACATAGGAAACTGGAGGAAGATTTCCATTGCTTATTATTGAACATTCTTTGATATTGCAATCTGTTAATAAATTAGTGAGTTTGAGAGTAGCAGATGATAAAAAAGATTTGGGAGTGAATCTGCTTTCAGGGATCCATATAAATTCCTTTTCCTGCAAGGAATATTGTAGGCAAAACATTTAGTAAAGCTCCACAAAATCTAATTTATGCCCAATTGTTGTTGTTAAAGGGAAACCTGGGAACTTTTCAGTTCACAAGAGGATTAATTCTGGTTCCATTTTGAGTCAAAATTCTCTTCCTTTTTGTGGAAAGGAAGTCACAGTGTTAGAATGGGGTAGTGAGGATTGTCTGTAAAAGAAGCGATGAAGAAACGTGTTGACACAATGACACTGAGACATAAGATCCTTTTAATTGCTCGTTTTTTACCTGCCAAAGACAACAACACCAGAAACAAAAAGATAGTGACAGGACATTGTCAGAATGATCACCAGGTCTTATTTCTCCGCTCAGCTTGTCCAGCAGGACTTCGTGCTTTGCTGACATGTTATACCACAGCTCCATCTTCTCAGGAGAATTATCAGCAAAGGATGGGGGAATGCTAAAGACGCATAATTACCTTCCCAGCACAAAGAAAGATCTTTGATCTCACATGCATCTCAGTACCAATTTACTTACTGTTGGAAATAAGCTCAAGTCAACTTGGCTTGTCCACAGGAGGCTGTTAAGTAAATCGAATTGGGTACTTATCAAACTGGGAACTTTTCAATTGCTTCAAATTATTATGCAGGGACATATAATTTATTCTCAGTCATACCTAGAATGAACTGTGAGCTGGGATGTCACCATTGCTATGAAATCATTTGTCAGATTTAGAAGTGTGCCTCAATCACAAACCTCACCTCGGCTGGTTTTACAGGGGATAGATTTAATAGAGTTTAAAGGGTTATGGGCACACAGAGTGGAGATTTGTATCTGAAAGCTTCATCTGTTTGCTAAACTGAGCTGAGAGACTATATTACGTATCACCATGTGATGAAAACTAATAGTAATACAGTAATATCAATTTCTATTCTGATTGAATCGGTCATATTTAAAAGCATATAGTTTTGCTTTTCAGGGTTTTTTCTCCACTTCAGAGTGTACCATCTGTGAGGCTTTGGAAAGCTACTAGTAGTTGGAGCCAAACTATTCTACACTGAAACCTCATATTAAATCTTGGTATGTTAGATGAGCTGTCTATTGAATTCAAGATTGTGTTATGATTTATAACATTCCAAGCAGTCATCTGGTTGTGGGGTCTTAGTCATGGAAATGGCATCCCTTTCAATGGAAGATCACATCTTTTTAGCAGCTCTATGTTATAAGTAAAAGATCTCTACACTTAAGCCTTTATTTACTTTGGTGTGTTGAAGCTGAGTAGTTTTCAGAATTTTATAGCGTCATTTTCCTTTTTTTTAATCTGGATTTTGTTTTTACTTCTGTAAAAGGTTCTGTAGTTCTTTATGGAGACTAATAGACAAATGAAAACAACAGCAACAGATCAGGGGTGGGTTCTGGCTTACCTCGCTGCCGGTTCGCTTCCTCACGCACCACACATGCGCACGCGCGCATGCACAGTGCTAAAAACCCAGCTCCTGCGCAGAAGCAGAAGCAAAAAACAGCTTCTGTGCATGCGCAGAAGCAAAAAACAAGATGGTGCCGCCTATGGCGCTGTCGAAAGAGCCGGTTCGGGGGCGTGTCCAGCCAGCCATCGCTGCCGGTTCAGTGAGTGGGGGGGAGAAATTCTCGCTACCGGTTCTATAGAACTGGTCCGAACCGGCAGGAACCCACCTCTGCAACAGATAATATGGCAGGATATGATTTGGATTGGTTCAATGTTGAGACTGGATTGAACCCTTTCCCCCCATGATTCTCATGTGAATTGGGCCCTCACCTTAGCTATTTGGGGTGAAAAGCTCCTACTGGCATTAATAGAAGTGTTTCTGCTATTGTAAATGGTAGTCATGAAGTGGTCTGATTCCATTTGGAATACTAGTTGGGGCAAAGGCTTTAAGAACTCTTTATCTCACACAGCAACTTGGTAACTATGTCTGGACTTCAATTCTAAGAATTGGGAGTTCCAGTTCCAGTATAGCTCATAGTGCCTTTCCCAGAATCAATTTTTATTCATGTTTAAAATATCAGTAATAGGCTAAAAATGCAAACAATTTCACATCTGGCTTGGACCCTAGGATAAAATTTCAGATTAGATAGACATATACTCAGAACCAATATCAGGTACTTTTTAACCACTTACATTCTTGGATCTTTGTCCAGAAACAATCTCTGCTAGTGTCATTTGTGGCTATACTATAGCTGGATGTACTATAATCAAAGTTTGTGAAGGGAAAAAATATATTTGACCCTAAGAGAAGCTGTGGTCAATGTCAAAATACTTAGGTGACAAGGGCTTGGCAGCACAAGGAAATGACAGCCAATCGCCAGTCATTAACACACCAATTAGCCAATAGGAAGGGACCACATGATCACAACTCACAGAACAATCCAAAGCATCTATTCCAGTAGAGAGCAGTTCCCTGAAGAAGGGTTCCTGCATGAGTCTGAAAGCTCGGAAGAGAAAATCTCCGGTCCCTCTGACCAACCCAAATTCGATCTTGCATAATTATCCTGGGGCACCTATATTTGCCTTCATTCATGAATGTCAAAATAACTTGGTGGAAAAACTAATAGTGATATCTTCTGTAGATGTCCCTCATGCTACAATTCTGTAGCCCTTTAATATGGCTAATGAGTTTCTTTCTTTAAGGTCAAACCCCAAACTCTAGTACAGAGATGGAAAGATTTGATGCATCTTACTATGAAGAAATGGTTGGTAAAGTTGACAGATTTTGCTGAAATGGATAAATTGATTTCTTTGAACAGAGAAAAGACATTATCAACATTTATTGATGATGGAAGCCTCTTATGGACTTTTTGTGTAAAAATGAAAACAATGTGATTTATGGTTTTATTGATTAGGGTACATTATGGAAAGAAAAATAATATGATGTAACTTTAGAGAGAGAAATTAAAATATATTGTACTGATATCTGCTCTGAAGAATATCGGAAGCTACTTATTTATATAGTTATATTTTTGTTTCTTTTCTTTTTAATTTTTGCATGTTTTGCTGTTTCTTTGATTTCTTTGTTTTTTTTCTTCCTTACTTTATGTTAGTTTGTATTAGTTTTTATCTTCCTGTTTAAATGTGTCAATAAAAAATATAAAAACAAACAGAAATGGATTTTTGATTTTACTAGTAAAAGAATCCAATTTTTGCAAAGCTACCATCTCCACTAATCCTCTCTTCACTGTATGTCTGTAAGAACTGGAAAAATCTTTCACCTCCTTTTATCTGACTCCATTGAATTTGAAGGGTCTTTAATCATTGCTCTGTGCATAGATTAGTCTGTGTTGTTATTCCTTTATGTCTTGTGGATTTTCTTTAATCTGTGTAAAACCTCTGAGTTACATTTCTGTGACAAAGGCAAAGCAAAACAAGGATGGATTTAATTTAGGGAAATGAATTTGGAAATGGACTCTTCTTTTCCAAATGTTTATTTTTGGGGAAGTGGTTTGTATTTTTATTTCAAGTTCTCTTCTGTGTGATCTGCTATATAAAAGATCTTCATCATAGTAAAGAAAGTTTCCATACAAATGCACAGCTTTGTATGGAATGTCTCTTCTTTTTTTCTCAGGTATTAATCTTATGAAAGATCATCGGAAAGAATGTTGCAGAAGAGGAATAAGAATGCTAGGTTAAACATGGCCCCATCGTTTTATTCTATCTGTAGCTAGCTGAAGAAAAGAAAAACCTTAGTACAAGGATAGATGGCTACTAGGAGGGACATATGAGCATTCCCAGTGATGTTACTGGAAGAGGCATTGCTGAAGTTCTTTGGTCCAGTTTTCAGCTTTGGAGACAATTAATTGTAGAAAGGGGAGGCAGAATGCTATCATTTCTATCTTTAAATTATCGAAATTCTCTGCCCCCAGATCACATTGCAGAATTTAGCTATCTTGGCAGTGGTGGGATTCAAATTTTTTTACTACCGGTTTTGTGGGCGTGGCTTGGTGGGCATGGCAGGGGAAAGATACTGTAAAATCTCCATTCCCTCCCCACTCCAGGGGAAGGCTACTGCAAAATCCCCATTTCCTCCCAATCAGCTGGGTCTCGGGAGGCAGAGAATAGATGGGGGAGGGGCCAGTCAGAGGTGGTATTTACTGGTTCTCCGAACTACTCAAAATCTCCACTATCGGTTCTCCAGAACTGGTCAGAACCTGCTGAATCCCACCTCTGTAAATTTTGGGAAGCTAAATAGGGATAAAACTGCTTAGCAGTTCTTCTATTAGTTGTGCTTCATCCCTTTTTGACGTGATTTGATGGGGAGGTATGAAACCTAGTTGAAAGGTTGATATTACAAAGTGAATCATTCTATTCTTGAACCAGAGGAAAAAGTGTCGTCACTTAAAAAAAACAACCCACAATACAATTAATTGATGATTTTCCAGCAGCATGTGACCAAGTCTGCTAAGTTAAGGAATGTCATTGGAAAAATTCTTAAATTCTTTGATCATACTTAGGAGGCAGAAACATGCAGAGATAGTCTTCCATTATTTAAGAGAATTTGCATGTCTTCAATCCTGTCAACCGCTTAGAATACGTAAAGCCTGTTTGCATGACATGAATGATCTAGCCATCATGTCTCATCTTTAGGTATTAATGCTGCATGACACATGATGGCTTGTCTTTCAAGTGCCAGGCACTGTTAGCAATAGCAATAGCACTTAGACTTATATACCGCTTTACAGTGCTTTACAGCACTCTCTAAGCGGTTCACAGAGTCAGCATATTGCCCCCAACAATCTGGGTCCTCATTTTACCCACCTCGGAAGGATGGAAGGCTGAGTCAACCTTGAGCCGGTGAGATTTGAACCGCTGAACTGCTGAACAGTCAGCTGAAGTAGCCTGCAGTACTGCACTCTAACCACTGCGCCACCTCGGCTCTTTTCTTCTTAGTGGTAGAATCTTGTGGCCAGACGTGGCACGTGTCAGAGTTCTTTCAACTGGTTAGGCAAGAAACTTACAAGAAGAGATTTCCAAAGCATGAAAAGTTAGATGAATTGGTATAAAGCAGAAAAGCTAAAAACAAAACCAAACCCAAAGCTATTATTGAAAGATTTACATATAGTTGAAAGTCAAATGCATGGCCTACAGTATTTGAAATGAAATCAAGGCTTACGTTCTTTTTCTCCCACCTATATGATATAGTGGGTCAGAAATCGATCTCTTTTGGGCAGTTTCCATCTGATTTTTGTTTTAGTAACATATGACTCTGATATCAGGCTGTTTGCTTTTGTCTATTTGAAAAGTAGCTCATGCATCACAAGTAAAGAAAGGTTTGATGATCTTACCTGTATCTACCTCTTTCTCCCATTTTCTATCCATCTTGTACTCACATGGTGGTAAAAATCAAAACTATTGCTGTTGAATTTCTATTATTTCTACTACTATTTCTACAATATTTTATTGATCCAGACAGCTATCCCCATGACATGGATGACTAGGAGGAATTATTTGACTCATAAATAAACTCAGCCTCTTTGGAACTAGATTAATAAACCTCATGATTCATTCAGGTATGCCAAGCTTAGGAACCTCAATCATACTAGTCTAATTGTCTTGGCTTCTTTTTATGCTTTTGCAGTATTTATATTTTCTACATTGCCCTTATGTCAGAATTGAGGCAGATGCTTGCTTTCTAGAAAACACTTATTTAGTTATTAAAAAGAAAGTTTTGACCATATAGTAGTCCCCTCAAGATCCAATTATTTTTCATGTATTTTTTCTTATGCTTGGAAATAGAAGTAGCTAGGCTTTGATAAGAATTCACTCTTAGATAATGAAAAAAGGCAAAATCTTGTATATCTATCTAAAGTGTTTGCACCTACATTCCTTCTAGTACACAGACTACTTGGGAGTTTGGGTTGTGTTAGCAATGGAAGGTATGGCCTTAGTCAAGCACTTAACTCTTCTCCCCCTTGTGGACTCATTTTGTGTTTGGGTGTAACAGATATCGGAGCATCCAGGGAACATTAGAGCTATCCCAGGATTTGCTAAAGCTAAATCACTAGGATTCTCAATCAAAGGGTAACATTATTTATTTATTTTTCTCTTTCTAGCAGCATCTCCTCTATTGGAAAAGGCTGCTTTTTGGGGAAATTATCTGACTGTATACAAATACATTCATAAAGCTAATTGTACATGCAGTGTTGAATTTTGCAGGAGAATTTCGAAGGAATCATTTGGGGCAGATTCACCATATTCTACATGCCATCAAGGAAGGTTCATCTCCCAGAACTAATAATACACAAACAGCATTTGCCCTGGAAGTCAAAGCAAGGGAAATAGGTTCCTGTTATTTACACTTGGCAGTTTCACCTTTTGGAAGCTCCGTTTTTACTGATAAAACCAAATGCTACACTGGAGGCCTCTTAAACATGTAGCTGTATATTTATCTGACTGATAAAAGAAGTTATCCATCTTTAACATGTGCTGCTTTGGGGGGTACTTGATAAGGGCATAAACAGGGTGCACAGATGCGCCAACAGTCTTGGTAATCATCATACTGTGCCATTAAGGACACAAGGGTTTCATTCTTTCAAGATATATTTTTTCCTTGTAATTGGAAACCTGTCACAGTGCCTTTGCTAGCGGACAGAATATTTATGTACCAGATTCATTAACACAAGGTTGGGGTGTAAGAGGAAACGCTACCAAGTAATGAAATCAGATGTAATCCAGAGTCCCATAGAAATAATAATCTTTTCTTTTATATGTGTCCATTTCCTTTTATTACGATTGCTCTGAAATTATAAGGAGGAAGAATTAGCCATATTTATAAACTGCCCCTTTTGGAGCACGGTGTCACATTCCTTCTTGCCATGAGCAATAAACAATGAGCATTACAGCCCACAAATGGAGATCGAGCCAATACATCTTTCTCATTTGGCTCAGTTAAACCTATCCATTTTTGTCAATTTCTGGGATTTTAATTAAAAGACGGGGGTTGGTTCTATACCAAACCAAGCCCAAGCCTAATTACCACAAGTGTTAATTGCAAATCTTGCTGTTTAACCAAATGACTAATAGAATAGGATGGCAAAATGCCTTTCTGACAGCAAACAGATTTCCTGATAAATGAAAGAGGGTGCAAATTGAGGCCATCTCCTAGCCTTTGAAATCCTGCTGTACAACTGCTGTGAAAAATAATTGTAGATGATTGGTAGTAGTTTCGGAAAAAGTTGAACGTGCAACTCAGCCTCCACTTAGAAGAGTGTGAATGGGAGAAGGATGGGAACAAATCAGATCTTTAGATGTTTCTAGTGTATGTTTCAAAAACGAATGAAATGTTTTCTCTTAGACAAAGAAGATTTCAGCAAACGGCATTAAGGCACAAAGGATAGTTGCTGATTTGTAGCTAAATCATTTGAAGGATTGTTCCCATCTAAATGAATCTACCCAGGTTTTATTATTATTGCTTTATATTTAAGATGGTAATTTTTTACAGTTTTATTTTTAAGATGGTAATTTTTGAAGGCACACAAACAAAGAAAATGAAGCTTCTAGTAGTGCAAATGAACAGATTATCCAAATCCATTTCATTTTATGGTCTACTTCAACACAGCAATTTTTAGCCTGGGTTTTTATTTCTAAGTGCTTTTATCAATTAAAGTTGTTTTCTTTTTAACATAGACATTTTTTTAAAATAAAATGGTGGTCACACATTTTTTTTTAAAAAAAATATACAGTACAATGAATTTTAAACTTATTCTTAACATTTAAAGTGACTTGCTGGCTTAGTCTTTCTTTGCAAGGAGGCATCTCCCTTTCAGAGACTATGTTAGAATGCCCATGTTCATTCGGTCTCCAATATCCTGGAACACCGTGTAAGTATATGATGTCACATGGCCAAATGAGCAGCTGAAGAACTTGATGGAGAGGGAAAAATCTATAAAGAAGCATCACAGTTTATAGTTTAAGAAAGAAAAATTGCTGAGGTGGGGGGGGGGAAACCTCATTGCCTACCTTCGTCAGAGTTCAACCAGAAGAAAAGTTAGGAAGCCACAATGAATGAATAAGTGTGTATCACAAGCAAGCTATTTAATTATTTATAGAATGAATATTCAAACTGTTTCGTTCATTTTTCTCTTGCCTACCCTATGACAGGGGCTGTGCACCCTTTTGGATAGGGGCCCTTGGTTCAATCTCTCCTTTGTTTGGAAGATGGTTAAAGTTTCTATCACATTATTTTTCTCTGATTGTATGAGAATTGTCGCATCTTGTACATTTTTAAAAGGAAATTCCATCTCCCAGTCTCTTATAGCTTTGGTTTAATGGATCGATGAATCCTAACTGGATTTCATTTGTGCTACCTCACAGAGGATAATGCTGGAGCAAAGGGCCAAATCTGCTCCCACCTGGTGATATGATGTTTATTTCAATCAGTGACCAGATGAATCAAACGTATACAAACAACATACAACAAAGGCCAGCTGTATGTCTAACAGTTAATATTTAAAAAAGCAAAAGAAAAAGTGAGATTTTTTTTCCATAATCCTATTAAATGGTAATGCATTTATTTTTTGCAGTTCCTTTCTGGTGATGTATAGCAGTAGTGTTTTAAAAGGCTGTGAAAACTCATGTATTCCCACCGTATTAATTAATGAGTTGTACTGAACGTGTTGTTATGTTTATCAATATTCTGTTGCTATGGGTCTGACTTTGAACTGATAGAAGTGTACTCTAATACATAGGGCACTGATCATGAGGGCCTTTTAATGTATTATGGTGACCACTTTAAAATACAAAAAATGTTACTACAGTGTTATCATGTTTTTATACTAGGCTATTGCTAAGTGTGGACTTTGTTCAGAAAAACAATTTATAAATCTTTTATGAATACATACAGTTAAGTCAATTTCTAAAACTGAAATACAATGTAAAAACTAAAGGCAAATGTTTATAAGAAATGTTAAAAAAAACAATCGTAAAAAGAGAAGGAGGAGAAGCGGCTTTGTGGTATCTGAAGCAGAACAACTAGATTCTATAATATCTTTGTACCAAACCTTGTGAACTCTCAAAAGTCTTTTTTCCTCTATGTGTTCAAAATGTATGGTGATTAATATATGTGAGTGTGTGTGTTTGTGTATCTATCTATCTATCTATCTATCTATCTATCTATCTATCTATCTATCTATCTATCTATCTATCTATCTATCTATCTATCTATCTATCTATCTATCTATCTAACTATCTATCATCTATCCTTCATCTATCTATCATCTATCTATCTATCTATCTATCTATCTATCTATCTATCTAGCTCTCTATCTATCATCTCTCTCTCCTTTATCTATCTATATCCTATCTATCTATCTATCTATCTATCTATCTATCTATCTATCTATCTATCTATCTATCTATCTATCTATCTATCTATCTATCTATCTATCTATCTATCTATCTATCTATCTATCTATCTATCTATCTATCTATCTAACTATCTATCATCTATCCTATCCTATCCTATCCTATCCTATCCTATCCTATCCTATCCTATCCTATCCTATCCTATCCTATCTATCTATCTATCTATCTATCTATCCTATCCTATCCTATCCTATCCTATCCTATCCTATCCTATCCTATCCTATCCTATCCTATCCTATCCTTTCCTATCCTAACCTATTTCATTCCATTCCATTCCATTCCTTTCCATTCCATTCCATTCCGTTCCATTCCATTCCATTCCATTCCTTCGCTG
>QLTV01004416.1:2722933-2735074 GCA_003457575.1 Thermophis baileyi | reverse complement strand
TTGTTGTCTGTTCGACAGGAACGCAGCTATCCAGTTATGTAGGGGTCCAGAGATGCCGTAGGATTTTAGTTTCAGAAGTAGTTTGTCGTGTACCACTGAGTCGAAGGCTTTACAGAAGTCTATGTAAATTGTGTCTATTGTTTTGAAGTCCATATGTTTTTGCAGTGTAGGAGTTGCAGATTACAGGATAATTTTTTCCTGAAACCAAATTGTTTGTTAGAAAGTAGGTTGTTAGTTTCTAGGTGGAGGGTAATGGATTGGTTTATGATTGATTCCATGACTTTGCAGGTGACGCAACATAATGAGATTGGTCTGTAATTTTCGACGTTGCTGGGATCTCCTTTTTTGAAGATAGGGATGACTGTGGCTAGTGACCATAAGTTGGGTAAGGAGCTAGTCCTGAAAGATTTATCGAAGATTATGCTAAGAGGTTCAGCACATACACACCTATGTTTGCCTCTTCACAAATACATTTTTTTTTTCAAAATAGACCACATATTATTCACTACATTTCTACCAGCATTAGTTTGTTTTAGAATTTCTTCATCTATGTACTTATCTTTAGTAAACATTCCACCAAGGTACACAAATGCATTTATTTTCTCTGGTTCACTTCATTTTACCTGACAAACACAACTACAGCATATCTGAGACAGTAATTTTCAGATCTGTATTCTTTGTTGTATCACACAATCTATGTAACATTCTCAGCCAATTGCACAGTATTTTCTGTTTATAAAAATATGTGTACTTTTATGTCCCTGGGCAATAGCCTCTAACAGGGAATTCTTATACATTTATCTATAAATATATTAAACAACCATGAAGACATCACACATTTGTTTTATTCATTTATCAGTTTTGAACCATTTGCTAAGCATACAATTTAGTCTCACGCCTACTTTACTTCCATCTTATACTACTTTCAGCAACCCAATTCAGCAAACATCATGCAGTATTCCATAATTCAGGTCTATCTACTATCATATGCTTTCTCTACATCAATAAACATGCAGATTTTTTTTAATTTCGTATATACCTATGTTCCTCAATGACCTGCTAAAGAGCAAATATCTCCACTTTGTAAAAGATGAATATCAGGAAGCAGAATCATAAGTGGGGGCATCCATGGAGGGTGGTGTCAAAAAAAAAATCAAGATTGTAGCCAGTACCACACAATTGCCTCCTATGCAGATGGGACACATATAAAAAAAAGGGTTCAATTGCATGGTGGCAGTTGTCACCATCAACTTTTTGACATTGCCTATGCCCCTAATAACTTTGCCCCATGGCTGGTGACACAGCCAGTCTTCGACTTTCTTCTCAACATGTGGATCTCGATCTGCACATACCCAGTGTTGGCAATAGCAATAGCAATAACAATAGCAGTTAGACTTATATACCGCTTCATAGTGCTTTACAGCCCTCTCTAAGCGGTTCACAGAGTCAGCATATTGCCCCCAACAATCTGGGTCCTCATTTTACCCACCTCAGAAGGATGGAAGGCTGAGTCAACCTTGAACTGGTGAGATTTGAACCGCCGAACTGCAGCTAGCAGCCAGCTGAAGTAGCCTGCAGTGCTGCACTCTAACCACTGTGCCACCTCAGCTCTTGTGTTCCCTTCAACAGGGGCAAGAAAATATCTACTTGACTTGCGCCATGGTAGATTATCCCCTGCCATACCCAGGGTTTTCCAACATAGTGAGCTGAAGGGTTAGAAGGAGGGCTGACCAAGCTCTGAATTTGAATTTGGATCTGGACTATACCAAATCTCTTATAAAGCTGTAATCAATAAAGGTGTGATCAATATTTTCCTACCATGTGAAACTTATTACCAAATGTTCTTCCATTGTAACTATCTTATCCTTGGTGCTGCCAATACAAATAAATTCTCATGTATAAAGTGCTATTTCAGAATTTCTGGTCACTCAGGGAATTTTATATATGTGCCCATTTCTCTGTCAATCAAAGCAGTGAGATTCAAATTGTTTAATTTGACAGGACTGTATTCCATTTTTAGACCTTCTGGTTGATGGAAAAGCTTTTATGCTTTGGTTCTGCTATTATAATCAAATGGCTATTACACCTCAGAAAGCATAATTATAATACATGTGAAATACATTAGATTTCATTTTAATATTTTTATATAAAATAAGAATTGCATTTTTCATACCTCTTTGTTCTGTCTAAATTTTGATGAATGAGCATCATGTCCTTGTCATGCACAACTCAGATGGGATTTAAGACAAATTTAGCTTGTGCTCTAGAAGCATTAGAAAATGAAGCCGTCATCCTATTTGACTCCAGCTAGCTCTTGTATATCATTGCTTGCCTTATTGCTTCTCAGTAGTTTGAAATCCTTAGCTCCTAAAAGAATTCACCACAAGTTGCAGGACATATCTTAGAAGTCTGGGAGACCAACAATCTGAAGACATTTCAGTTGAAGTAGGAATAAAACACTCAGGAATTGAAAATACTTAATATGCTTAGAATACAGAAGAGCTCCCCAAATTAATTGCTTTTCTGTAAGAATGTTTTAAAAAAGCAGAAGCAGAATTTTAGAAATTGCATATACCTTAATGAATTCATTCTTCAATTCGCCACTCATACATACATATGTACCCATAACTGATCCTCTTTCAGGGAAGGCATCATTATGAAAAGCTTAGAAAGAAAGTAAAAATGGGAAGCCAAAGAAGTTAAAAGTATGAGATAAGAAAATAGAGATAAATCTAATTTAAAGCTATTCCATTCTTGATAATTCCACATACCATTATATGCTGATAAACTCATCATTGCCTTTACCACATTCATTTAGTGCTTCATACATTACCTTTTGTTTTTTAAACTTATTTCTTCTCTCATCAACCTCCAGCCAACTACAGTGTTCTTGGTCTTCATTTAATCTCATTTTTGGTTCAGAAATGGTTTTGTCATTTATTCTCTTTATATGACCAAAATCACCTCAATGCACTTCTTTCATACCAGTTGTACAGTTTGTGTTCAATCCACATTTATTCAGCACTCATCCGTTCTTGACTCTATCGTGTCTTGTTTTAACACACACACACACTGCTTAAACAATCCATTCCCAGCACACTGAATGTACGTTTATGTTTTTTTATGACATATCCAACTTAAAATATAACAGATTGGACATCTTCTCCCAGGAAAAAATAAAAAACCCAAACAGAAACTGATATGTTATAAACAAGATGTATATAAATCATGTCAGAAGTTTTAGGGTTAAATCCTTTTCAACATTTCGTTTGTCCCTCCTGTGCCATTTCCACAACACTCCCACCCTACCCCGTCCCCAAGTATGTTCCTGCTATCCAACCAGGCTCTTCCTCACTGCCTGTCCTGCCAGCTACTTTTTTTCTTCATTGATTTCTTCAGGCAATGTCCTGTTTCCATGTGTTTCTAAGTCAGTCATCCATGTTGTAGTGGAGAGAGAAATCCCTGACTCTACTCCTGGTTTCTGTGCAGAGAACACTGTCTTATTCCTAAATATTTTTAAACATTGAAATTTTATCTCTGGGCTCCACTCTAAATTAGATTCAGTTGTTGTTCTGGGATGAGATCACTAAGTAAACGTTGTAGCGCCATTGATATAAAGGATGCATGTCTTTGGTATTCTGGATGCAATTATGATTGTGAACTGTCAGGCCTCAGTGTTTTTATGTAAATGTGATCAAATGCATTCCTTTACATCTAGCTCTCCCTGAGCACCACTGTTATCCACTTCAGTACTTTCTATCAATTATATTTCAAAGCTGTTCTGTTCAGCTTTCATAAAGAACATGAGGTGTCTGCCAATTTGTGTGTTGTTCCAAAGCAAATATTTTGGCTCTTATTTCCTACACATATAGGAATAATAGACGGATGCAACTTGTGGTTTGCCATCTTGATTGCAATAAGAAACCATGGTTTTAGTACCCATCGGGTGGGTGGGATGGGGTGTTACAGTTCTTTTTTTTTTTTGGTAAGGGAACAATAATTGCTGGCAAGTTTGTAAGCACCGTATTTGATGGCTACTTGCATTTACCTTGGTAGGTCAAAACTATAGAGATTTAACCTATATAATAAGGAGAGGTGGCAACAGTAGCCATCCTGGCAGATAACATATACTAGGATAAGATTTTTGTGGACTCATAGGGAAGATGGCTAGGGAATCCCAAACCTTAGACCTAAGTAGACTGGTAAATTAACAAAATATCCTGGAAGAAAGCAGTTTGCAGACTAATGCAGTCTGCAACTTGGCACTAATATTATTGCCAAGAAAACAGCATTAAGCTTTCCATGCATTCATAAAGAGTTGAAATTAAGTTTTTCAGGAAGTCTTTATTTTAATCTAGATAGATGGTAGTGTGAGTTCAGATTGACTGAGAAGCACTGCCAGTGGGGCTTGGATGTAGTAGAGTTAATCAACATTGCAACACAATGATCAGTGAGAGAAATGTCATTTTAACACGTCCATATGTAGTATGGTATATGAAATTAGTAATGCCTGATAAGTCCTATTGATTTCAGCAGTTTCCTCTAAGCTTGGATTCAGTTCAGTGCACTTTACCATTTATTGTTATTATTAAAATAAGAAGTCTTCCAAGATTTCAGTCACAGAGGTTATTGTCACAGAAGAAAAGAGAAGAGCTTTACCAACAATTGAGATGAAATGCCTGTTTCAGGCACTACAATTCTTAAAGCAGTGTACCTAGCAAAAGCCTCAAGGAGTTTGGATAAGCAAATCTCATAACTGGTTTACAGGATAGATACCAATTCCATACACCCCATCTCTCTCCTTGAGCCCTCTTAAAGAAATGTATAGGATCCTGCCTTCTATTTGATAGTATAGCTTAAATTGGAAAAGTTGTCCAATGGAACTTTTGAAGCATGAATGGAATCAAGAATCAGCATTGGTAAACACTTGCATATCTATACTTTAGCTGTAGGAAGGAGGGATCATGACTCCCAGCCAGAAAGCTATGGCTCTATTGTGGCTCCCTTTACCATTCCAATTCATAGGGAATTTCCAACAAGCAATAGAAACAACAACTGCACTATAACTGAACCATTTGTCCTCCCAAAAGCAATTCCCATTTTCCCCCCTGAAAATCTTTTAAAAAGTCAATTCTGAAGAATATTGTCAAAATATTGCCCTTTGTCCCTTTCCTTCATGCCCCGCAAATAAGTCGATATTTGGCCATTGTTGGGATTGCAAGACAATGGCTAAGCTACTATTGCTGGAAATATACTTTTCCTTTATTTCTTATAATACAAAGGGGTAAAGAATATCATGTCATAGGGACTACAAATAGCATGCTTTTCTCTGGAAATTCTTCAGCTCCCAGGAACTATTTTGTTGAACAGACATTGGACTTCTTCAACCTCAGCCAAACAACAAACAAATTAGTGCCCTCTAAATATGTTGGATCCCAACTTCCATAACTATCACTCAGTAAATCAATACATATCTGGGATTTGGGGGAATTGTAATCCAACTTAACAGAGGAGAAGTAAGTTAGGAAAAAAATAATAGACATACATAACCTTAATATGTCTGGCATTTGCAACAATCCCATGGAGTCAAGAGTTTGCCCAAATTTGAAAGCTTTATTTTCAATATTTTAATACTACTGACTTCTAAATTTCATTGTTAAGGCTGAGTGGATTGGGACTGAAACAGATTTAATTTTCTTTTCTCTGGTCTCATGACTGATCCCATTATACCAGCCATAATGGAACCTCTAATTCTTATCATTCAGGTCGGAATAATATATAAATAACTTACCATGCAATCATTGACATGTGGTTAGAAAGAGCTGCTGCACATCTAATTCCCAATACCAACCTTCTAAATAGATCCTTATAAACTCAATTGTTAAGGTTTGAAAGGATTCTCATTAACTTATGGGGAAATCATCCTGGGGCACTTGAGCTGTGCAAGGAACCTTTATTTCACATGCCCTAAAACAACATTGTTAGTCACGTTAAACCAATACAGAACAAATGACTTAAGTATGAATAAGTGTTAACTGCCAAACTCATTATATGGGCAACCAATCTTTTGGTGAGTTTGTTCCTAACATTTTTGGAAGTATGAACAAACCACCTGTCTGTCCTGCCGAGCATCCATCTTACAACACATGGGATTTTCAGTGCCAAATTTACAAGTCTATTTTTACATTGGCACAATCACAGAGCTGGGCTTATTCTGAAAGGCATATAGAAGTGTAAAAGCTTCATTGGAAAGAAATGGGAGGGGGTCACAGTGTTAAACTGCTACCTTGAGGCTGAAGAAAATTGCTAAGAATGAGTAGTAATGACTCAAGTGAACACCCTGCAGGCAGCATTCAATATTCAGGTAACTTTATTAACTCTGCATATGTGCATGAGGGGATGAAATAGAAGGGGAGGATAAAAGTCACATTTTCTTTTCTTTTCTTTGATGATTTTATCATTTTAAAATAACCAACACTTTAGTTAGCACAATTTTCTATTCATTAAAAAGTTAGTTCTAGCTTGTTTCATTTTTAACTTAGTTTTTGAAGAGCCACTTGTTCAAAATTTAAAACTCTCCTTCCAAAGGATTGCTTCTGCTTAGATTTTTTTCCATTTATCAGATCCAATGGCAACATTTTTAAAATTATTATTTATTTCTTAACTAATTTTAGAGAAAGGAATAGAAAAATTACAAAACACATACACACACAACAATAATCACAAGATGCTCTGTTTTTCCCATGAACTCATTAGGTTTTTTTCTTCCTCCTAGCATTCCTCCTTCATGGAATCCTAAAGCTGGAGAGGCCATTAAGAGCATCAGGCAGTTTAGTTTCCTTGATCCTTCTTTTCTCTCTTTTTTGAAGATAGGATCCACGTTTAGTTTTCTCCAATCATCAAAAATTTTACAAGTTCTCCAGAATATATAAGAATTTGACCTTACCATGAGCTTCATCCTAAATAGATATAGAGTAGCTTTGTCTTTTCTTTTTTATTCCAGTTTATCACTCTTTCCTTCCAATTCCTTATCAGGAAGTAGCGTGGTAGGGGAAGAATAGAGAAGGAAAAATTAAATGCTGCAGTGAACAAGTATGAACATGATCAAATGCCCCTGATGGCATTTGATTTCCTGCTATTGCTCCCACCCTAAAAGCACCACTAAGCAGATTCCTGCTAAATTTGAGATGATAGTTTTATTAAACACTAAAATTCCATGTTCAAACAGATAACATCAGCAACTGCAAATCATGTTATAATTACTGCTATCATATTTTAGTCAAGCTGCTTATACTTAAAAATTAAAGGATAACATGGGTTTATTTTTCATCAGCATCATTTTTATGTCTTCCCAAATAGAGTAATATGGAAAGTCATGAAAAATTATATACATATATGCATTCATGCATTCAACTATGGATAGCCTTCCAGCTATCAATATAAAGCATCTATCTATTATCTCTGTCTGTCTGTCTGTCTGTCTGTCTGTCTGCCTCTCTCTCTCTCTCTCTCTCTCTCTCTCTTAGGGAGGGAGGGAGGGAGGGAGGGAGTGCACCATACAATATATGTGGGGAGTTCTGAAAGTTTAGCCCTGTGTTAGATAGAGAAAGCGATCTTGGTCTTTAAGTNATCCATCCATCCATCCATCCATCCATCATCTATCTATCTATCTATCTATCTATCTATCTATCTATCTATCTATCTATCTATCTATCTATCTATCTATCTATCTATCTATCTATCTATCTATCTATCTATCTATCTATCTATTATCTTCTATCATATCTATCTATCTTCTATCATATCTATCTATCTATCTATCTATCTATCTATCTATCTATCTATCTATCTATCTATCTATCTATCTATCTATCTATCTATCTTCTATCATATCTATCTATCTATCATATCTATCTAATCTCCTGCCTACCTACTTGCCTAGATTGAAGTAAAAATCAAAAGCTAATTACAAGTGGAAATGATCTCTTAGAGATCCTTAGTTCCCACATAGATGAGTTCTCAGGGGAGAAAGAATGACTATTACAATCAGTTTAACTATATTGTTCTGGTATAATAAGTCCAGTTGGCATGACTGCACTTCTCAATCCTTGTATAAAATATGTTCCAGTCAACTCAAAGATCTGATTCATAATAGAACATTGCATGATTAGCAGAGCTATCTTACCTCTTAGACAATGAGACATTTGCTCTATGTATATATGAGTAGTTTGGTTTGCTGTCCGGTGTTCACTTCATTGTGAGAAGGACTGAAGTTAGATAAATTATGATGGTTAGTGATTGTACTTGTGAATTTTTTCCTGGACTTAGAATAATGAAAATGATGTGGCAGCTACATAGTTGACTAGTGATAGTTAGCATTTGTTAGTCTGGGTGGATTGATGAAGAGCAGACAGGGAAGGAACACTGGCAAGTGAAGATATAAATAGGCTAAAGAGAAAAGAAGATGCTGATGTTCATTCTTACTGCAGCCCCATGACAAAAGTTCTTGGTTTAGATTCTGAATTTTCAAAATTGGAAAGTGATGTTTCACAGGCACCTGGCCATTACTCAACTTCCTGCCCTGAGCTTCACAATTCCCACCGGAACATCTTCATTTTTTGCTGTGATAATTAGATGCATTCAAAGCCTCACACTGACTTCTTGATCAATGGATTACCTTCGATGCTGTCAATCACAAGGTACTGTTGGACTCTGTGTGTCACTGAAGAATGAAGCACAGCTGCTGCTGCTGTTGCTCCTCCTGTAGATCTCTGCCATGAACTTCTCAAGGGACCCTCAGTGTTCTGAGCTGGCATTTCTATTCATCAGCCAAGACATAGGTCTGATTGAAAAAGCAATAGCCATATCTATTAATTTGCATCTCTCCTTGAATATTCATCATTTATGTTTCCCTTTGTTTCCATTCTAATTTAGTTAATGAAGGATAGCTAAGTAAAATATGAACGGGTAATCTCTTCCTTTATTTGGGAAGAAATGAGAATGTTTTATTTTATTTTTATCTCTATTTCACTTTATCTCTTTTTTTTTTAAGAGTCAAGTACTCCAATTCTTTGAGACAAGTCAAATTTGATACCAGGCTTTCTCCTGAATGAGCTTTTCCTGTTCTAACAATAACAAGGGAAATTAAAATCCTCTAATGAAATTATTCAATGCCTCATACCTTGACTTAACCCAAAGGTGATTTGTTTGATTTTGGTTTAGCGTGTTGTGTGAAATCAGCTGGTGTGGTCTGTAAATCAGGCTTGATATCTAAATCAATAAATTCACAATCATAAATACATATTAATAATGGTTGCAGAGGGGAGTAACAGACCATCTTATTTGTCTCTTGAGAAACCTATATGCGGGTCACGAAGCAACAGTGAGAACTGGACACGGAACCACTGATTGGCTCAAAATTGGGAAAGGAGTCCAGCAAGGCTGTATACTGTCACCCTGCCTATTTAACTTATATGCAGAGCACATCATGAGAAAGGTGGGGCTAGATGAATCAAAAGTTGGAATTAAGATTGCCGGGAAAAATATCAACAACCTCAGATATGCAGATGATGCCACTCTAATGGCAGAAAGTGAAGGGGAACTAAAGAACCTCTTGATGCAGGTGAAGAAGGAGAGTGCAAAAGCTGGCTTGAAACACAACATTAAGAAAACTAAGATCATGGCATACGGCACTCTCAATTCCTGGCAAATAGATGGGGAAGAAATGGAGGTAGTGACAGATTTTATTTTCATGGGCTCCAAGATAACCGCAGATGGGGACTGCAGCCAAGAAATTAAAAGACGCTTGTTCCGGGGGAGGAAAGCCATGGCAAAGCTAGACAGCATACTAAAAAGCAGAGACATCCCCCTGCCAACAAAAGTGTGCATAGTCAAGGCTATGGTTTTCCCAGGGCGTTTGAACTATGGTGCTGGAGAAGACTCCTGCGAGTCCCTTGGACTGCAAGGCGAACAAACCGGTCAGTCCTAGAGGAGATCAACCCTGACTGCTCTTTAGAAGGCCAGATCTTGAAGATGAAACTCAAATACTTTGGCCACAAAATGAGAAGGAAGGACTCACTGAAGAGCATAATGCTGGGAAAGATTGAGGGCAAAAGAAGAAGGGGACGGCAGAGAATGAGGTGGCTGGATGGAGTCACTGAAGCAGTAGGCATGAGCTTAAATGGACTCCAGAGGATGGTAGAGAACAGGAAGGCCTGGAGGAATGTTGTCCATGGGGTCGCGATGGGTCGAACATGACTTTGCAACTAACAACAACAATGGTTGCAGATAGTTACCTTCCATTTAAGGATGAAACAAAAGAAAATTGGACTGGAGGACTAAAATAGACACATCATTATTGAACATTAAAGAGCCCCCTCCCCCCATCTTCTCTCCAATCTATCTGCCCCCATGATCTGGCCTAAGCCACTTGTTAGTCCTCAATCCTGTAAAAATCTTAAATGTAATCATATACCTCAAAATATTGTCCATCTCTGGCTAAACAAAATGGGTTACTTTTGCCAACTGAAGCTTTACAACAATCTTGATATTTTAACAGAATGTATAAAACCAGTGTCAGCTGATAAAATGAGTTTTGCTTTTCCAATAGTAAAGTATTTTTAAATAATAGTCCCCCAATTCTGCAATATCATCCTTAAAAAATTTAAACTGATGTTAATACCACAAACTTTCCAGTGCAGCTCCAAACCCATTTATTAACCATGCATTTATCTCCAACTGCTTTATATCTGCAACATTGTGTTGCATTTCATTGTTGAATGGAAAATGATATGTTATGATGTTCTGTTTTCATTATATTGCATTTTTAACTGATGTATACCACCTGCAATCCATCAGAATAAAGAGCAGTCTAGTCATTTTTTATAAATACATTTTTTTCCCCATTCTGGTTACCTTGCATCTTTGTTTCCACTGATGTCAAGTGTGAACTGCCCGTTATCTATTTTAGCATGTATAGTTTGTCACTTGGTACCCCATGTCAATAGAAGAGAAAGGGAAGAGAGTTTTTACTATGTTATCCTCAATTTTGACCTGGGGAATCCTAAGCTATTTAAAAAGATGCGTCATTTAGAATTTGACTTGGATTTTTAGAATTAATATAATGTTTTGTAGGCTTCATAAGAATATTAAGATTTGGTTGTTTGCTGTCGCACCCAAATGACAAATTTTCCATTTGCAAAAATTATTTAAATTGTACTTTGAAAAGTACGAGCTTGATAAATCTGTAGAACTTATGGTTGTTGATCTGCTGCAAACTATTTCTTTTTGGTTAAAGTTGCTTTGTATAAGATATAATAGAAAATAATTCTTTATTGGCCAAGTGTGATTGGACACACAAGGAATTTGTCTTTGGTGTATATGCTCTCAGTGTACATAAGGAGAATAAAATACATTCATCAAGAATAAAATGATACAACACTTAGTGATAGTCAAGGTTACTAATAAGCTATAAAATCGTACTAGGAAACAAATAAAACAAATAAAAACAATATAAATTGAAAGATACAAGCAATATGGTTATAGTAATAAGTGGGAAGAGATAGATACTAGTAAGGAAGAGAAGAATAATAGTAATACAGTCAAGCGGACTAAACCAAAAGAAGGAAAAGAGGTGGTAAAGCTCCCCGTTTTTCCTTTGAAATTTGGTTGGATTGTAAAAATGATACCAAGTGGAAATAAAGAAATGGAATGTGTTGTGTTCCGACTTAACAAGCAGGTATTTGCATACCCGCCGCTGATTGGGTTAAATCAGTGGCGGGGAGTTTGAAGCATTGTCACTGGCCAAGCTGGCTGCGGGGAGCTCCATAAAGGCGGCTTCCCTGCCGCCAGCCGCCAGTCTACTGTAGTTAGTGCTAGCCGTTATTAAAGTGCTGAACGGGTCTTCGTCTTGGCTGTTATTCCCGCGCCTATCTAACACTGGCGACGAAGGCAGTGGGAGAAGACGACTGAACAAAGGCACCTCGTGGCATCCATCGGCCATCTTAGCAAGTTCCGACCTGCACCGGCCAAACAACAGGATGGCACAACAGCACTCTCCAGCACCAGCATTCTTCAATCCACAAACAGAAGAATGGCGCACATATATGTCCAGATTTCGCATGATCTTGGAAGCCAAAAATT
>QLTV01004416.1:2661645-2686890 GCA_003457575.1 Thermophis baileyi | reverse complement strand
AGGGAGGGGCTAAGCTTCCCATACATTATCCAGAGTTACAACAGCATATCCCGCTTTCCTGGTCCCATTGTCCACAAAACTGGTACCATCGGTGTATAATGTAAAGTCTGGGTTGGAAAGCGGAACATCCGTCATATCGGGGCGGCTTGCATATGTTTCCTCAATGGTCTGAATGCAACTGTGGTTGGTTTCTAAATCCGGTTCAGGCAGCAATGTAGCTGGGTTTAGTGCATTAGACTGTACTAATGTAATCATGGGGTTATGGATAATCAAACCCTCGTACTTTAACATCCTGGGGTTGGTTAACCACAGATGACCCTTTGTTTCCAGAACTGCTTTAAGAGCATGCGGAGTATAAAAGCACAGCTCCTGTCCAACGGTTAACTTATTTGCCTCTTGTATTAACAGTGCGGTGCCTGCTATTGCTTTAAGACAGGCAGGCCAACCTCTTGCCACCGCATCCAGTTGTTTTGATAGATAGGCGACCAGCCTATACCAAGTCCCCATCTTTTGGGTAAGAACCCCCCACTGCTACATTCTTTTAAGGTTGTGAAACTTTTCGCTTCCTCTTTTTCCCAGCGGAGAGGTTCCTTTTCACTTCCTCTAGTGGCCTCGTACAGGGGTTTAGCTATCAAGCTAAAATTAGGAATCCAAATGGGACAGAAGCCAGCTGCACCCAGAAATCCCCACAGCTCTCTTCTATTCCTGGGCACTGGTAGCTGACAGATAGCTTCCTTCCTTTCATGTCCTAAAGTCCTCTTCCCCTTCTCTATGTCGTACCCTAAATACCGGACCTTCATGGATACTAATTGTGCCTTTTTCCTTTCCTCCTTGGTAATGTACGTGACACCAAAAGCCTACATTGCTCTGCCTGACAGTTTTGGATCCAGGGCGGGGGTCATTGTATCAAGCCTAGCCACACATCTATATAGGGGGCTTGGTCTGGGTGTCCTAATGTGGGATGGAATACCCTCTGGTGTACTTGTAAGGTAACTGAGGGGTCTAACGGTCCCTTATTGGGCCACCCCACCTTGAAATCTGGCCAGTCTATCTCACAGAAGTTCCTCAACTTTCGCCTACTCCACTTCATACCATAATCCTGAGTCTCATAAGCAGTACTAAAATGCTTCAACATACACTCCAGTGGAGTCAAGAGCACACTTCCACCCTCACCCATTATCCTCCCTGGGCACCAGACAAGACAGGTAAGGAGAGGGGGTTGCAGGAGGAAGGTAAGGGGTCCTTCCGTCCTAAGAAACATCAAGGATTTTCACTCAAACACATCCGATCCATGGAGCCGGATGGGCACGGTCTCCGATGGGAACTGCGAACGCCACTCACTCACTACTGGCCCAGGGCGCTGGACACTCACAGTCACCTTTGGGAACCGCAGTAAACTTACACTTCAGCCATACACCACAAACCTCCCACCTGTAAAGAGAGGGTGATCAGTCCTCTCCTCCATCCCTGCTTACAGGGAGGGAGTCCCCAATACTTGCCTGCAGGTCTTTCCCTCTGTCCTTCGGCCGGCCTGGTTAGGAAGGAAGGAAGGAAGGAAGGAAGGAAGGAAGGAAGGAAGGAAGGAAGGAAGGAAGGAAGGAAGGACTCTAGTGTTGCAGCACATCCTGTTACCAATTCAGGACACAAGACCACGAAGGGTTGGAGAACACAGGTTTATTTGCGCAAAGGTTCCGAGCATTAGCATGGCAAATTCTGACCCCCGGGCTACGCCTGAGGTATTACTTTTATTCCTTTCGCAAACCCCAGCCCTTCCTGAGGCGTTACCCTACCAAGCTATACAGAAAGAAGAAGCTATCATAATTGGTTATATGGCTATACTTTCCCTTATAAGGATAACTAAGACACTACAGGGCTGGGGCTTATCTTACACCATCCACTTAATTCCAGTCAGCCTAAATCTTACAGTTAAGGTTACAAAAGTTATTTACTTAGTACATGTTTCATGAAGCAATACTTGGGTACAATTTGCAATCTTCTCGGTACTTTCCAAAAGCTTACATTTTCCACACAATATAATTCTCACTTCTATGGTTAGTATGATAACTAAATTAAATGCATCCCACCCCCCTGCCTCATAATAATTACAAATATCTCACCATCTTGTTTAGGTCTAAAACATTTGGATATATCATCGCCTCCATTGTTGACACCCAGATTGGAATTTTTCTGTAATGGTTCTTCTTTATTTTCTCCCAGACTATCAGAGCATCCCTCAATAAGTGCCTCTGAAAGTATGCATGAATTTTATTCTTCCCGTCCCAGAGGAATGCGTGCCAGCCGATTTGTAGCTCGTGGCCCTCTAAAGTCAGTATCCTCTTATTTCTCAATTGAACCCAGTTCTTGAGCCACGTCACGGCTGCCGCATAGTAATAAAGCTCCCAATCTGGGAGGCCGAACCCTCCTTTACTCCTCGAATCTTGCAAAGGCTGTCAAATTTTGAAGCTGTGGAACTTGAGTTCCATACTGGATGTATGTTTATACATCCACATTATTCTTTGAAATCTGGGCAGTTCTCAAATCGAAATCTGAAATTCATGAAGTGCAAATATCTGACCTATTCATAAATCAACCCACGGTAGAGATTCTGATATCATATATATATTCTGATATCTATATCTATATCTATATCTATATATATATATATATATATTTGAAAAATGGATTGAGCTGATGCTGTGCAAATCAAAATATTCTTCAGATTTAGATTCTACCATGCTGTTTGTTACCTGGTTCAAACTGAGACATGTAGTGACCTTGCTTTCAGTCAAATGGTGAATGGTTGCCCCCTAAAGGGCATGAAAAATATATCTTAGCCACCTTCATGAATTGTTTGCAACGTAAGTTGCTTTTTTCTTGGTGAGAAATGACTGTAGCTATCCCAATGTATAAGATGGGTAATAATATTCAGTATTTCAGAAAGGAATTGTTAAAATGCTCACATTTTTATTATTTTAAAATGCTTAAAAACAAACAAATGTGGTCTGACCCAGCCTTAGCAGAACCCAGAAACAGACTCCTTGTCGCGAAAAAAAACCCTCTTTATTTAACTACTGTGAGTTCCTGCCATTCACATACAGAAAAGTCCAGGCAATAATCCTTCCTAGGGTTAATTGCAATAACAGACCTTATCAGTCCTTGGATAATTGCCAGGCCCAGAGCTTCCAGTCGCAAAGCTGTAAATTAAACTTTCTCAAGCAATCTCTGAGACACGAACCACCACGATGAGAAATGAAATCCGAATGGTTGTCTCCTACGACGCCACTCCCCCTTTTCTTCTATTTATTCCTCAGCCAGGGAGGGGCCATTCAGTGTCCACGTGTGCCTTTCTTCCTGAGTTGGCTCCTGGTACTCAATTGTTCTCCTCTCCTGACAGCTCTGAAAAAATAAAAACATCTTGCAGCTTCTGGGAGGAGGTCTGTGCTACCCCTGCCTACCTTCCCCATGGGCCATGATCTCCAACTGTCCTATGGAAAGGATCCCAAACAAGATGTCCTTTATTTTAAAAAAATGTGTTTTTGGTCCATAAAAATATTATTACATTGGAAAGTTATTGTGTAAAAGGACTCTGAATTCTAACCCATTCATCAGCATAACTTTCTGAAAAATGAATAGAAGAGGACTGAATTTGGGGGGTTGAAAAAAAGCCAACAAAAGAAAGAAAGAAGTTGCAAATGAGCTAGATCTAGGTTGCGGTTGCAGAGAAAAATGATATCCCTCCAGTGCATCACTATGGGAGACTTTGTTGGGCAATCACTCAGAATGCTTATGACTCCTCCATTCTAAGTGTATCTTTCTTTTCTTTCCTGGTCAGATAATCCAGAATGAAGCTGCAGTTAAGAGAAATAATTCCAAACTCCATGCATTTTCTACTTTGTTATTTATAATGGTCTGTTTGTTGCTTGTAAGTTGCTTTGGAAAGATGGTTTTCCTCAAAGATGGAGTGAAATTAATTTTAACTAATACATACAGTACATCAATAAATAAAACAATATTGTGACAAGGAAAACAATAACCACAACCACAATCTCAGAACAGAACAGAATTACAGAGTTGGAAGGGACATTGGAGGTCTTCTAGTCCAATCCCTGAACAAACAGGAGACTCTATACCATTCTGGACAAATGGGTGTCCAATCTCTTCTTAAAAGCCTCCAGTGATGGAGCACCCACAACTTCTGAAGGCAAGCCATTCCACTAGTTAACTGTACTCATGTGAGGAAATTTCTCCTTATTTCTAGGTTGGTTTTCTCCTTGGTTAGTTTCCATCCATTGCTTCTTGTTCTACCTTCTGGTGCTTTGGAGAATAGGTTGACCCCCCCCCTCTTCTCTGTGGCACCCCTCAAATATTTCAACACTGCTATCATGTCATCCCAATCCTTCTTTTCATCAGACTAGACTGCAACCATTCTTCCTATATTTTTACCCTCAAGCCTCTATTCATCTTTGTTGCTCTTGTCTGCACTCTTTCTAGAGTCTCAACATCTTTTGTATATTGTGGCAACCAAAACTGGATGCAATAGTCTATATGTAGTCTTACCAAGGCATTATAAAGCAGTATTAACACTTCATGTGATCTTGATTCTATCCCTCTGTTAATGCAGCCTAGGATTGCATTGGTTCTTTTGGCAGCTGCAGCACACTGCTTGCTCATATTTAAATGATTGTTCACCAGGACTACAAGATCCCTCTCGCAGTTACTGTTATTGAGCTAGGTTCCATCTATTCTATATTTTGTACATTTGTGTTTTCCTGCCTAAGTGTAAAACTTACTTTTCTCAACACTCAATTTTCTCACCACTGAAATTTCATTTTGTCAACTTTGCTCTTCCTGAAAAAATCCCCAAATGTGTGGAGAAAAATCCCCAAATGCATTTAGATTTCTTCCCTCAAACTAATTCTGAGAACTAGTGGGATCACACTGGTTCCCACCTTTGAAAACACGATATGGACCTAAACAGACATTTATTCCATGTAGCCAATTGTTTTGATCTTACCCTAAAGTGACATCTAATAAATGGTGTATCTATGTACACTCAGACCATATATGGTTTCCTTTTATTGAACAGATAACAGAAAGCTAGCCATGCTTGTGTATTTATTAAGGAAACAGAAGACTCGTGTGAATGAGAGTATTGGCTTACAAACAGACAAGCCCTTCTACAGTTCTGTACTGAACAAACCCTTGAATGAGAAATGTGTTTCTAATGTGGTTTACTTCCATTTTGAAAGAGCAGAGGTACTGAAATCCCTCCCCCCCACACACACAATTTCATGTTTTATGCATTAAGGAAACATACCTGTGGAGACAGCTCCAAGGGGTGGTAATTAAAATGTGACCACATGCCACATGGCAATGGGATACATTATCAGTTCAGCATTTTATGTGATCATGGCTTTTCCTTTAGAATTTTACCTCATGAATAAAGAGTTGCCTCAATATAAGAAGCATGCTGGGGGAATAAGTCTAGTCTCGTTTCTCATCCTTGCATAGAAAACAACAACAGCGAGCCCTGTCTTCTTACTTGGTGATCTAATGCCTTTCCATTCTCTGCAATGGCTGTTGAAAATTGGAAATGTACCACGGAGAATCTGACTATAAAATAGCTGTGAGATGGTTGTCAGGGAGAAAGAAATGAATGTATGGAAGAAGATGGAAACCTAAAAATAAAGATGTGTAACACATTGTGTCTTCTCTTCCTTTGCTTAATAGACCATCTTCCTTAGACACATAGGATTCTAAATAGCCACTGCATCTCTTCTCCTGTATGTGACATCCATTTAGTGAAGAGATATGGCAAATATTTCAAGGAAAGAAATATGTTTATCTCCTCATTGTCACACTGGGTTTATGGTGAGGGAGAAGGGAAAATTTGGGGTACTCCTATCTTTCCCCCCAAAACACTCTGATCATCACTGTGATTTGAATAGATGACTAATGGAATGCAGAAAGAGAAGTTAGGCAAGGAAAGAAGATTAAAAACATGAATAATGGGAGAGAAGGAAATGTTAGACCAGGGTGGAACAACATGATAAGATCATTCACATTTATACTGTTGTGTATATCTATAATTGATTTGGAAGGGGAGCATAATTTAAGAACTATTACTTGTGTTGAATTTTTATATCTTACAAAGTTTGATTATCCAGAGATATAACTTTGATGGTCCTCTGCCTATAAACATTTAGTAGAGATGCATCCTAAATTTACTCTTACAGAAAGGAAACCAAATCTAGATAGCAGTGTCCATAGTGCTTCATTGCCACCACATGTGGAAATTGGTGCCATCTCTGTATAAATACCTCCATACTGCAAATCTACTTTTTTGTCTCCTAATATGGCACCCTTAAGGCTAGTATGCCATAATTTGGGAAGCATAACATTAGGGAGAAATAAAGAGTGAATTTCAGGGGTGATGGGAAATGTCAATGCAGATAGATATTATAGTTTGAAATTGAAAACCCTGTGACCTCAGGGTTGAAATCCTATGCACAGACTTTTCAAATATATTCATCTTGAGACCAACCATTTTCCATATGTTTTAAAGCCTTTGCCAAAAGGTAAACAACGGATGTCTGGAACTGGTCTGCCTTTGATGAAGACAAGCCAAGAGGGTAATTACAGGAAATAAAATCTAAATGAAAAGAGATGAGGAGCTAGACAACAAAGCATGTAAACTGCTAAGTGTTTAATGCAAACAAATTTGAATGAAGCTCAGGGAGCTGTTATTGTAACTGAGCTGAATTTTCAAAGATACATTTGTAGAAGTCAGTTGAGGTGAATCTAGCCCTCAACTCTGTTTTTGGTTCTGGGGGGAAAATCAGAAATCCCAAACCTTTGAAGATCCTTGCTTAAATTAAACACAATAGATCAGAGAGGTTAGATTGCAAAAAAGAAGAAAAAGTTTTTAAAAACCTCATATTTTTCTTACATAGACATTTATATGTAGTGTTCAACCAGGCTGACAATTAGGTACTTAGAAGCTTGAGCCAACCACTTGCAAATGAATTGCAGGCTATTCACCTCTGTCCTAGCATTTCCTTGTAAAACTAACAAAGATACCAGATTGAAGCTCTAGAGATGTGTGCATTACAGTGGTGGGATTCAAATTTTTTTACTACTGGTTCTGTGGGTGTGGCTTGGTAGGCGTGGTGTGGCTTGGTGGGTGTGGCTTGGTAGGCATGGCAGGGGAAGGATACTGTAAAATCTCCATTCCCACCCCACTCCGGGGGAAGGATACTATAAAATCTCCATTCCCTCCCCACTCCAGGGGAAGGTAACTGCAAAATCCCCATTTCCTCCTGATCAGCTGGGACTCGGGAGGCAGAGAATAGATGGGGGCGGGGCCAGTCAGAGGTGGTATTTATCGGTTCTCCGAACTACTCAAAATTTCCACTACCGGTTCTCCAGAAATGGTCAGAACCTGCTGAAACCCACCTCTGGTGCATTACCTGAATGGGGCTAGTATGTGACAGATTTCTAAGTTTAGAAAAAATAAATATTTTATAATGTTGGATCTAGGGTTTGGGAGTAGGGGCTTAGGCAAAAAGCCCTGAATACTTCCTCTTCCCAGCATTTATCCTCTCTAATCCACACCATTTTTATTACACATCATTTTTATTATTTCTATTTACTTAGTCTCTGTCTCTAATGTCATGGTGCCTTCAGATGTTTTATCCTAGGAGGAAGAAGATAAGTTGAGCACCCCCCACCCCCAATTCCATTCTAATTCCCAACCATTTCTATGCTCAAAGAATAGCAATAGCACTTAAACTTATATACCGCTTCACAGTGCTCTACAGCCCTCTCTAAGCGGTTTACAGAGTCAACATATTGCCCCCAACAATCTGGGTCCTCATTTTACCCACCTCGGAAGGATGGAAGTCTGAGTCAAACTTGAACCTGGTGAGATTCGATCTGCCAAACTGCTGGCAGCCGGTGATCAGCAGAAGTAGCCTGCAGTACTGCACTCTAACCACTGCGCCTCCGCAGCTCTAGAACTAGTAGCACTGAGTCAAGTATCCAAATACTGAAACACACAGCTGTACTAAGCTACAACAAAGAATTCAGTGGCACTAAGGGTCTATTTGATTGTGAATATGCCATTATTTTGAGCAAGTTTAATGTGGACCAGCTGGGTTAGGATGAAGGCTTAAGAGCTTTAGCTCTCTTTCAGAATAGTTCAATGTTGAAAACCATATTTGCTATTGCTTTGTGTTCAGAACTTTGACATAGCATAGTTACTTCTATATCATCCTGAACTTTAGCTTTTGGCTAGGTCATGAACTTAATAGTTCTGATGCTACTACTTTGAAGTGAATTGATCTAGCTCTCTATTTCCACATATGTCCCATGTGTTCCTGTTTTTTACTTGACTTCCTTGGTACACAACTTCTGAAGTCAAGATTTTCCAGTCTTAAAAGGATGGCACAAGCTGGGTAAAGGTTGTGGCTCCTTCTGCTGTTGCTTAGAAAGGAAAAAATCTGACATTGCAAAATTAAAAAAAAGCTTGGTGGGTTGGCAGGGGGATCCCTCTGAATGTATCCATTTATACTAATTTCTGGCATCAGGCCTAACTCGGGAACTACATTTCTAACAAGAGGTGCCTGCCGCTAATTTTGTTCCAAATATGAACTAAGCAAAGCTTTCATGGTAAAGTTCAGCACATCCCTGCTAAATTCTACTCTCACCCTATAATGTCTGTTATGATATCTTGCATTCTACAAAGTGCCACCCACTCTGAGAATGAATGTAGGGTGGTAGCTCTGCCACCAAAGATTGCCCCTCTAGCTTTCATTGAACTTCAAAGACTGCTTGCTGTGATCTAAGAGGTTAGTAACTGAAAACAGGCAGCCCTGCTTTTCAGAAAAATCTCCTCTAAGTGGATTGAGTCAGGCTCTGCATTTTTTTTTCTTAATGTACATGTATGTGCATGAGAGACAGAAGAAAGAAGGGAGGACATAAATCAAACCAACTTCATCTTTTCCTGGGAGTGAAGGATTTCATTAAATGTTTGCCCTATAACCAAATGATTAGGTTGTGTGAGCTTCAAAAATAATTTGAAGAAATGGTTTGGACCTTGTACAAACACAACACTCTCTACAATTCATTTGTCATTTTTCTGACTTCTGTATTTATTAAAATTGGGAAGCTTTAATAAATACCAGAGGGTCTTTCCCTACTTTCACTTATGTAGGCACAAACATGCCCTGGCAACACACTTTTTCAGTCATGTCCCCAAGATGTTGCCTTTATCTCATCCTCAGCCTAAGACTTCATGAGTCAGCCCTGAGTCACTTTTAGCTTTATTGATGTTAAAGTAGTATTTTTGCTCCCTCGTATCTCAGGACAGCTGTATTGTACTGTTTGTGCATGACTTTGTGTGTGGGCTTGTGTGTGTATGTGATAGGGGGTATTTTTCTTATTATTTTATCTCAGTCATTGTTTGTTACTGAAATTTTGAAATCTAATTTTATTTTATTGCTATTTTAATACTTGTAAGCTGCCTAGAGTCTATAAGGATTGAGGAAATAGATCAATAGAACAAATACATTAAAAACATATACAATCTGTTTAAAATCTGCTACACATTGCTAGAGACACACAAGAGGACAAAAACTTAAAAGTACATATTAGCAGGCAAAATTTGATAAAAGCATGGAATTCTATAAGCAAAATAATAAGCTTGACAATTTCATCATTAGATTCTCCTCTAAATGGTTCTGTGTTTGAGACAATTATAGTAAGAAAATGTAATTACGTATGCATATATAGTTCACCTAGACTTCATGAATAGTTCAAAGCCACTGCACAAATTACTCAGTAAAAACTGGAATATACTATGGTCGATGTACTTATAAATTATTGGAAGGATACAATCAGATCTTTAGAACAAGGGTGAGACAGTAAAAAAAAAATGACAGAATTTGAAATACCATTTGTTAGGACAAATGAACAAACTTCTAGTCAGAGAGGATATGGAAACAGAACAAATAAAAAAGTGCATGATAAAATGAATGCAAAACCTCAAAAATACAGTTACAACACAACAATGGGAAAAATTGTATATAAACTCTGTAACATTATAGATGTATAATTATATTTATAAATCTAAATGTAAAAATAACTCTAATTATAAAATAAATTTATAATCAAATTATATAACATTATGTAATAAGAGCTGGTTTGCTCTACTGATTAAGGCACTAGATTAGAAAGCAGTAGACCAGTCACTCCAAGTTACAAAAGAAAACTGGTATAAAATGTTTTAGAAATAGAAAAATATTTAAGTATTTGTTGGTCAGTGGTACATTTTTGTTTTGAAAATGCTACATTGTAGCTGTCCTCAGATAAGAGGGGACAAAAATGCTACTTTAACACCAATAAAATGCTACATGTTTTTTCAAATCAAGTTCCTTTTGAACATTTTGTGTACATTTTTTCCAGAAATTGCATATTTTCCTTATTAGAGTTTTTTGTGATATAGTATTTTTAGGATCCATTTTTGGAAAAGGAGGGGAGATTTGTAAGTTATGAAAAGTACTTTGGCAGAGCCATCTGGGGGAGGTAGTGATGGGGCAAATGATGAAAGCAGTGTTGAAAGAAGTTAAGTCCTTCCCTTTGGAACATTCATGGTGAAGTCTCACAAACATACAAAAGGGGGCCAAACTTGTGTAATGATGTTGCTTTGTCATTTTGATGAAAGCCTCTGACCTGTATATAGCCATGGATGAAATGTGTTATTTTGTGGGTTACTTAAAGTACCCACGTGTTGTGGCCTATCGGCCGCCAGCCCCTCCAGCAACCAAATCAGAGGAGGAGGAGGAGGTGTGGGAGTCAGGGTCAGCATCAGGGCAACCTGGGAGCTCCGAGGGGGAAGAGGGAATGGATCTGGCAGAGAGAGACACAGAGGTAGAGCCTGGGCTGTCCATTCGCCCTCAGATGGAGAGTCAACAGCCCCCAGGTCTGGAGGTGGTTGATGAAGAAGAAGAGGAACAGCTGTGTCCAGTGCCTGCCACACAGCTGCGCAGAAGGCAGAGAAGGGGAGAGCAGTGGAAAGCCTTGGGCCGATCCTGGGGAAGGAAGAGCCACCACTGCTAACGAGGCCCCACCCTAGCTCTGGGGATAAAAGGCAGGGGGCGGAGATGAATATGTGTGGCAGACAACTATTCATCTTCTGGCCGGAGGGACTTGTTAGCCTGCGAGATAAACTTTTTGCTGGGGCTGCCGGCATTCCAAATAAAGCAATCTTTTGAGTTCACGTCAGAGGGTTTGTCGTGTTTGGGGAGCTGGGTCAGAACACCACGCAATTACCTCCTGTGGGAGAAATTCAGCTGACTGCTAGCTGCAGTTCAGCGGTTCAAATCTCACCGGCTCAAGGTTGACTCAGCCTTCCATCCTTCTGAGGTGGGTAAAATGAGGACCCAGATTGTCGGGGGCAATATTTAACTCTGTAAACCGCTTAGAGAGGGCTGTAAAGCACTATGAAGCGGTATATAAGTCTAAGTGCTATTGCTATTGCTATTGCTAAATTCACTTACCCACCCAGAGTCAGTTTAAGATGTCAGCGTTGTAGTACAGTTTGGTGTATCTAATAAAAATGCCAGTAAGTTCATTGGAAACGTATTCTTAGATATGAAAGCAACCATAAATAAAAACTCTTTTCAAAAAATAAAAAACATTTATTTACTTAATATTGTGCAGACTGAATGGCTGGGGTGCATCTTTTTAAAAGAGATTTCCTAAAACAAAAATTCCAAAGAATTTTGAAAGTACGTACCAAGATTATTTCAATAAGCTTTGGTATCAATTCAAAGTCCTTGACAGATCTGAACAATCAAGGCTTTGGTGAATAAGAAGGTAGAAAGATAACATATGTGATTTTTTTATTTTTCCTCTTCCTATGTAATAGTAACATATTCCACTGTATATGCTCAGTCTAGTGAAATCCATTTTGCACACTGTGAAAAATAACCAAACAAAAAACCCTAAATGGCTTTTGACAACAGTATTGGATCCTCATCTTCCAGGTAAGATGCCAATGATTTCCAAACAAATACCTTGTTTTGCTAGCCAGGATTAAATGCAAAAATAATAAAAGCTCAGAATCTTCTTTAAAAATATTTTTAAATCTGCATACTAAGGAATAACTACATTCCATTGAAGTTCCTCAATGATGAAGAAATACATTTGACTCTGTAAGTGGTTTTGTTTGCTACTGAACTCTTACACACCTGATTACCACAACTGATACAAGAAAAATGAAGGACTATGATTATCATCAACCTGGCATACTGACTCTTGGGTGGTATTTCTCCATTTAAAGATGCTTGTTTTTCCTCAAACCTAAGCTTAATCTCTAATTTAATGGTTGATATATTTGTCTGATGTTTTCTCTCACCAAACATTTTTTTCTCTTTTGATTGATTGTTCATCTGGTTGAATGAGCCAGAGGCATCGATCAGCAGGTAGTTGAACAGCATCAGAATGCATATTCATAAATGGGCAACTGGAGCCCCACTCCTTTTTATGTGAGTGTGATGCAGGCAACACTCATCCAGTCACATTTGCCATTTAATAGCAATAGCACTTAGACTTATATACCACTTCACAGTGCTTTACAGCCCTCTCTAAGCGGTTTACAGAGTCAGCATATTGCCCCTAACAATCTGGGTCCTCATTTTACCGACCTCGGAAGGATGGAAGGAAGGATGGAAGGCTGAGTCAACCTTGAGCCTGGTGAGTTTCGAACTGCCAAATTGCAGGCAGCCGGCTGTCAGCAGAAGCAGCCTGCAGTACTGCATTCTAACCACTGTGCCACCGCAGCTCTATAGGTTAATGCTATTGACCTCGCCCTCCCTGCAGATTTTCCTGCTGTAAACACTTTGCTTGTAAACCAGCAGAATGTTATTAGATATATATTGTTTATTACAAACATTTGTATATCAACCAATAACTAGGACTATTGGAGTTTTATCAGGGGTGGGTTCCTCCCGGTTCGGACCGGTTCTCCCAAACTGGTAGCGGCCCACTGGTGATGTCATGATGATGTCACCGAACCGGATCAGTCGGTGCCGGTCCGTGGGGGCCGCCATCTTTTTTTTGAATTTTTTTTGAATTTTTTTTTAGAATTTTTTTAGAATTTTTTTTTCCTTCTGAGCATGCGCAGAAGCCGATTTCCGGCACTGTGCATGCGGTCACCATCTTTTTTTCGGCTTTGTTTTTTTTAAATTTATTTTTTGTTACTGCGCATGCACGCACGCGCCCACGCGGCGCGCCCACGCGGCGCGGGAGGGAGGGAGCGAACCGGCAGCGAGGTAAGTTGGAACCCACCCCTGAGTTTTATGGCAGGTTGTATATCTGTAAAACTTTTCATTTTGATTTCTGGCGACTGTCAGAACTAATCCTTGCAGATTTCTTGGCAAGATTTCAGAAGTCGTTTTCCCTTGTCTTATTTCTAGGGCTGAGAAAAAGTGACTGGGCCAAGGTCACACAGCTGGCTTTGTCCCTAAAATGGGACTAAGCTTCCTGGTTTCTAGTCTGACATCTTAACTGACTGTAATTTAACTGACATCTGACATTCCACCAACTGGCTGTCATTATAAGTTTACAGCAATAAAATACATACAACAACAACAACAACAAAAACTGTAATCTGAATTAATAATCAAAAAGGCAGCCCAACACCACTAATTTCCACATGCCCTTATTTATATTTTCTGGGAAGCCAACGATGTGGGGGACAAAAGAAACCTGGAGGTAAACCAATTACAATGTCAGGAGTGCAACTGAGAAGTTCTGCCTTTAGGTTCACATCCCATTGATCTCTCATGTAGTAGAGACCCAGATGATTGTGTAGGATAGATGAAGGTCAGAAGAGTAGTCTGAACCTAAGCAGGACTTGAGACATGTATGGTTTTGTTGGGTCAGAACTCCAAATGGTGAAACAATACACACCTATCTACAGAAGAGACATAAACAGCTTGGACATTAAGAATTTATGAAGACTCTGCTGGATGTTAGGCTAACATCCCCATCTCCCACTGTTTAATTTTCTCTTTCTTAAAGTGGCCAAGCAGATATATTCAGGTAGCTTTATTCCACTATCTTTCTCTTATAGCTCCAGTGGTATAGTATTTTAGATACAGGTGGCAGTGTGAAGCTATCGAACTAGTTGTCACTGACCACTGGTGATCATCATTGTATCTGATGGGACAAAATTCAATTTTTTAGAACAGATTGAAAGAGAACATGCTTTGATGAGCAGTCTTTTGCACAACAAGCTCCTTCACAAGCCTTGTCTTCTCATGTAATCTGGGCCTTTCTTGCATGTCACAAAAGGGATACTCATTTCTCATAGTCAGAAGCCTGAATATAGGAAGCATGGTTCAATGTTAACAAAGGATCTAATAAAATAGTATTTTTCTGGGGTTCCCAGAACTGAATAAAGTATATCAATTTTTCCTCATCCATGTTAGTAATTTCTATTGATACTCAGGGGTGCTTTCTCAGCTGAAATCCAGTGTAACTCTACAGGTTACACTTGATTCAATGGAACTCATTATTAGTGGACCTGGGAATAATACAAGGGGCTTATGGTATCTCAATAAAGTGTTTTGAGTTTATGCATGTGGGCTGGGACAGAACAAAAAGGATAGAAACTCCATGATAGAAAATTAGATTTAAAGAAATAAATAAAAATGACTGATTAAATGGTCCCAGTTTCTCATGTGACTCCTTAGGAAACTTAACTACCCACCCCTAATCTTAATTATACCATGTGGACATTCCTGTCTTGGACCACATGTCTTACCCAGTTATCCCCTCCATTTTTATTTCTTTGATTTTACAAACTCCTGGGAAATTTCTAGTGGAAAAATTGTCAGAAGTTACCAGCATGATTTTTATCATTTTAAGCTGGTGAGTGTGAAGCACAACATCCTTACTCAAGGATGAAAGAAACAATGTAATCTACAAAACCAACTGTAACCATTGCAACCAATTCTATGTGGGACAAACATCACATCAATTAAAAAACAGGGTCCACGAACACCGGTTGGCAATCAAACGCCACAATCCCAAATCCTTAATCTCTACCCACACCGACACCAAACAGCACCAGTTCGATTGGAGCAACACAAAAATCATCTGCCACCCACCACCCTCGTGAATTCATCAAAGCCTGGCACTCCACAAGCAATTCCATCAATAGACACATTGACCTACAACCAGCCTACAAACCCCACAGAATCCAAATCAACCACACAGCCAACAAGAGACAGCACTGACCCTCAACCCCTCCAGCAGTTCACCTCCCAATGACCCTGACCTGATGTAACCTCCTTATCACAAGACTCACCACAAGATTCACTGATGACTCATACTTCACCAGACCCACCACAAGACCCTCACTTGACACACCTACACCTGAAGCCCTTATAAAGAAGAACACTGACACTGACATCCCCTAAATTCCGTTGAAGATGTTACCTAGTCCGGTAATCAAACATTCAGAAACCAACCCACAAGCTTGGAAAATGAACCTTCTACCTCATCCTTATTCCTGGCTATCTTGAAAGTGATTTATTCCATTAATTCAGTCCCCCCAACTGGGGGTCTCAGGTTTTTCTGCATAGCCTGCATCAATAACTTTTCAGCTTGAAATAGCAAGACTTTTCTCCTGAATACCAAGGCATGTGTTTGATTTTGCATATGTTTAATCTATTGCTAAACTTTTGTTCTCTTCAGTAAAATTAAACTATCATCAAATAATATTTATAATGATCAAGTGTTTTATGAAATAAAATTGTACACAACTAATTCTTTTAAAAGGCCCCAAACTGGGTTCTTTTCTCAGCATTTATCTTCTTTGCCTGGTCTCCGAACTTTTTTCTGTGAAATAAAATTGTTTGTCTAAAATCTCCAGGGAGGTATTATTTTTCTCCTGATAAACATCTCCATTATATGTACTTAATAAAAAAGAGACAAAGTTCTTCATTCATTTAATTATAAGAGAACAGCTTTTCCCCAAATAACAAGATGATTTCAATTGAGCCATTTCTCCCCAAGAAGTATGTCAAACCTTGATTTAAATTCAATTTACTCATGATCACACAAGGCCCCTCAAGCAGTTTTGCAAAGTTAAAGAGAAAGAGATATATACACGCAGATCAAATATTTTCAAAATGTCAAATATTGCTTAGTTGTGGCTGAAATCAAATTGTTGGCAGTCTGTATTTGATCTGCTTCAGTTTGTGTGTGGTTGTTCCTGTTCCTTCAGCTTTCCCCCTCACTTCAGAGGTGAGTGCGGAAAAATCTGAGCCAGAATCTGCAATTCACTCATCACATGGCATACAAGTGTGAGTAGAATCATAAAATGTAAGAGTTGGAAGAGACCTGGAGATCATCTATTCCAATCCTTACACGTGTAGGATCCACTATTATACATCCCTAATGTTTGGTCATCCAGCCACTATTTAAACACTTTAAGCACTGAAGAAGAAATTACAACTTTCCAAGGAAATTAGCTTCATTGGAAGGAAGTAGGTTTAAGAAGAGAGGCTATGAGTACCAGTCTCCTAATCAGAAGAATGCCACACTTTAAAAGGGAGAAACCAAGAGGGACGTCTTACTTGCTGTCTCCATTCCTATTGACTCTACTGGATAATGGCATCAGAGATAGAATAGAAGGGACCTTGGAGGTCTTCTAATCCAGCCCCCTGCTCAATAACCTATATTATTTCAGATAAGTGACTGTCTAGACCAGGGGTCTCGAAACTCAGAAACATTAAGACTTGTGGACTTTCTGAATTCCCCAGCCAGCATTGGCTGGGGAATTCTGGGAGTTGAAGTCCACAAGTCTTAAAGTTTCCAAGTTTGGAGACCCCTGGTTTGGACTCTTCTTAAAAACATCCAGTGATGGAGCACCCACAATTTCTGGAGGCAAGCTGTTCCACTGGCTAATTGTCCTCACTGTTGGGAAGTTTCTCCTTAATTCCAGGTTGCTTCTCTCTTTGATTAGTTTCCAGCCATCGTTTTTTGTCCTGCCCTCTGGTGCTTTGAAGAATAATTTGACCCCCTTTTCTTTGGGGCAGCCCCTCAAGTACTGGGATACTACTATCATGTCACCCCTAATTCTTCTTTTCTTTAGACTAGCCAAATCCAAATCCTGCAGCCGTTCTTCATATGTTTTAGTCTCCAGGCCTTCAATCATCAGTTGCTCTTCTCTGAACTTTTCCCAAAATCTCAATATCTTTTTTGTAGTATGGTGACCAAAATTGGTTGCAATATTTCAGGTGTGGTCTTACTAGGGTTTTATAAATACTTCACATGATCTTGATTCTATACCTCTGTTTATACAACCCAGGTTTTTTTGGCTGCTGCACACTGCTGGTTCATATTCAAGTGATCATTCACTAAGATTCCAAGGTCCCTCTCACAGTTACTGTTTTTGAGCCAGGTCTCTCCAGATAAGAGTTTTGAGCCAGATAGAAAGAGTTGATCCTTTTGGAGATACATCTCAAAATGTTTGGCACCAATGCAGAACTTCAGACCTGATTTCCTCAGATAAACTTCTCTCCAGATAGATTGAATATTAACGAACATTGAAAGCCAGCATATTTAAACTGTAAGAGAAGAAGCCTTGGAAAAATAATAGTACTGACTTTTGGGGAAGAAATGGCAGACTGAAGACTGCTCTTTAAACAGTGGAGTCAATGACTGCAGTGGAATCGAGACAGTGAGTAGACTGGCTCTTTGATCATTCAGCTGTCTTCAGTGGGTTTAGGATCTGGAAGATCAAGAGCCGAGGTGGCGCAGTGGTTAGAGTGCAGTACTGCAGGCTACTTCAGCTGACTGCTAGCTGCAGTTCAGCAGTTGAAATCTCACCGGCTCAAGGTTGACTCAGCCTTCCATCCTTCCAAGGTGGGTAAAATGAGGACCCAGATTGTTAGGGGTAATATGCTGACTCTGTGAACCGCTTAGAGAGGGCTGTAAAGCACTGTAAAGCGGTATATAAGTCTAAGTGCTATTGCTATTGCTAAGATGAGGGAATAGCCAACCTGTTAAGACTAGTTGGCACCGTTGAAAAGATAGTACATACTTCCTTTTCTAATCACTTTTGAAAATGGCTTGTTAACAGCTATTAGGAACCTGTGGTGGATTGACACATTTTATAGCACCAGGTTAGTTTCTTTTAATCCTTAGCAAAAGATGTCTTAACTACAAATTTAAAAACTTGATGGGGAATAAACAGAAAAGGGGTGATTAAAACTTTGATTTTAGAAAGTTACAACTGGACGAAGGATCTAGATAAATTTGAAATAAGATCTTGGAATGAATTATAAAGAATTCTTACCATGGGACAATGATTTTGTTTTTGAAAGATAATAAGATAGCATTTCAGTGGTGGGTTGCTACCAGTTCGCCCCGGATCAGGTGAACCGGTAGCAGTGGCGGCGGGAGGCTCTGCCCACCCGCCCGGACGTCATCACAGATGATCTGCGCATGCGCAGAACCCGCATGCATGTTGACAGTTCCGAACCGGTAGCAAAGGTAAGTGAAACCCACTACATTTGTATTAAAATTGGACACTATGGAGTCCAATTTAGAGAGAACTATATACTACAATGAAAGGAAAAAACCTTTAGAGAATGAAACAAAATATTTTAACACTGGATATACTGAAGGATAATTTAAAAGTGTCTGCCTTTTAAACTGTGTTTAAAAGATGTTATGGAAGAGAAGCAAGTTCAGCCTGACAAGAGTGAGACTGAGTTGAAAATGAATTTCTACAAGAATGATGTTGAAAAAGATGTTGCACTGAACATACAAAAGAAACTAGCTGATATAACTAAAAGGGCTGTGTAAACAACAAACCAAGACAGTGACCTGGATAATTTTCCTATATTGGATTTATAAAAGAGGCTGGTTAAAGTTTTGAAGAATTTTGTGAGAAGGAACAAAGAAAAAAATTAAAGGAATCCAAGCCCAACAACATTATTTGAAGGGAGTAAAGATTAAGATTGTTAGAAGTAAAAGGAAGGAATGGAAAGTTGGTTCATTTTATGAAGTTTGAAATAGTTATTTGTTATCTCTGGTAATCCTTCATGGATTTTGGCTGACATGAGGTCTGAAATCAATTTGTTTATGGATAGGACAAGGAATATTTGAAGACAGGATCATTTGTGGTATTTTAAGAGAAGGTGATTAAATTGCTAAAATTGTTTATCCTTGTGATGAAGGTGGGAAATAACTTCCTTATATATGCCTTTTTTCTTTCTCATGTCTTTCCCTTTGGTATTCTCTAATGGGATGTAATAGCACTCAGCTCTAAAACAAATTGTCATTCACTCCCACAAGAACTTGGACCACTTTGTACCAGATGATCAATTCAAAATAATCCAAGGCTTGGATTGTACTTTTTCTAACAACACAATTGAGGCTCTTGAGGTAGAGCCAGCCTCTGTAGAAAATAGCTTTCTTCAGTGGCTCCAAATCTGCTTAAGAAGCAATGTTCTTTCTTTACCTGCTCACTGGAGCACAGGATATGTAAAAAGCCCATTTCCATCCCAGAGAGCTATAAATTCATTACATTTGCTTCTGCTCAAACACTATGATTTTCAATACATCTGAAGCAAAGCAACCGTAGCCTAAACTCTCAATCATTTAAGTAATGATCCATATAGTGCAATTTAATTTCTGATTTGCATTGCTTTTATTTTACATGAATTATACCTTTGCTAAAAAGTTTATAGTAGAGTTTATTAAGGATTCCCACAAAATATTTGTTTCCATACCTGGCTCGTACAGTATCCATGCTGATGGATTTTGAATAAATTCATTCTGTTTAAAAGGAGTCATAATGTTATGAATTGCTGGATAAGATTGTCAGATGTACATCAGAACATGATCTTAGTTTAGTTGCATGTCTGGAAAAGATGACATTACTTTCTTGAATACAGTCCACAGGTAATCCTTGACTTACGACCACAATTGAGCCAAAAAAATACATTGTTAAGCAAGACAGTTGTTAAATGAATTTTGCTCCATTTTATGACTTTACTTGTCACAGTTGTTAAGTGAACCACTGCAGTTGTTAGATTAGTAATATGGTTGTTAAGTGAATCTGGCTTCTCCACTGACTTTGCTTGTCAGAAGTTTTCAAAAGGGGATCACATGACTCTGGGACACTGCAACCATCATAAATATGAGCCAGTTAACAAATGTCTGAATTTTGATCATGAGATTATGGGAATGCTACAACAATTGTAAGTGTGAAAAATGGTCATAAGGCACTTTTTTCAGTGCCATTGTAACTTTGAACAGTCACTAAATGAATGGTTGTAAGTCGAACACTATATAGAGATTCTATTTTCATTTCTGTCTTATTACTCATAACTAATATTAAACAAATATTATTACCAAAAACTTTAAAAAAAATCTAGGACCATATCTAAGGTTTTCATTCTAAGATATGAAAAACCATATCTTGTACACTAACTTCATAAGTGGCAGGACTTCCGTCACAGGGTTTTAAAGGTTGCAGTTCAGTCGCAGGACCTCACTATGAATGCAGACAGTTCCAAGCTCAAAACCTGCTATGATCCAGTGGTGGGATTCAAATAATTTAACAACCGGTTCGCCCAGGGTCAGGTTGGCTATGGGAGCCGTGGCCCATCCCCATCCTCCAGCTCCGCCATACATGTGGGACTAGCCTCCCGTGACAGCCAACCTGACCCTGGGCGAACCGGTTGTTAAATTTCCACCCTTTGCCAAAAGGTTGTTTCCAAGGGTGCTTGTCTGCATATTGGTCTTGCGGCTGTTTCAGCCTTCTGGACGCAGCTCCTTTAAGAGGCGAGGTTTCCGAGGAATGAGGAAGGGGGGTTACATAGAGACAAGGAGTTGATGCTCCTGAGAGCTCGCGTGGGAAGGTGAAGAATTGGGAGGAAGTGGAGGGACGGATTCCCCCCCACCCCCATGGAGCTGCATGCAGGGGGTGTTGGTCAGTCTGAGGGCAAAAGTGAGAGGGGTGAGGAATTAAGTTGGCAGCACGATCGAAGCTGGGCCCAATGTAGGGGAGACTGTGGGGTTAGTTTGGCCAGGCAAATTATTACACACACACACACCCCGGCTATCAAAGTGGATCCTGGGCGCTGTGCTGTGCTGCGCTGCAGTGGAGAAATGGGCAACTGAGCAGCCGGCATGAGGGAAGGAGGAGGAGCAGGGAGAAGAAAGAGGGAAAGTGGCCTTCTCCTTCCCTCACACCAGCCGCTCCGTTGCCCGTTTCTCCATTGTAGCGCAGCGCCCAGGATTCACTTTGATAGCGGTGTGTGTGTGTGTGTGTGTGTAATTTAACAACAGGTTCTCCTGAACCGGTGCAAACCATCTGAATCCCACCACTGCTGCTATCATATTGCAAGGGTCAAAAATCTTCATACCTGGAAAGCATTGCAAGTCAGTATTGACTCGGATGTGTCAATGCAGGGATTCAATATACTGTATGAATTTCTAAGCTTGCCTAAAAGATGCAAGATGGACTAGAAGACCTCCAAGGTCTCTTCCAACCCTATTATTCTATGTTCCATGTTCTAAGCTTGTAATCAATCCTCTTAGTTACCAGTTCTGGGTTCTTCCTCCTAGTTCCAACTATATACTAGGAAATTTAAATCTTAGCTGGATATTGTTGACATTCATTAATGAAAGAGAGAAAGATGTTTTTGTCCACATAAATGTCTGTTTGGCCTACCTAAAACCTTAGACCAGATTTTTTCTGCATTGTTCTTCAAAATGCAGAATGCCAAACTTTATACTTATATACTTTATATTCCTGAAGGAGAAGCTACTGGCTGGAGATGGTTGGTATACTTACAGAGGAGGCACTCACACCTCTCCCCTCCAAAACCTTGTTTTTTTTACTTTAATTTTTTGTATCTTTAATCTATTTTTACAATTGTTGGATGTATGTGTGTTTTTATCTTGCTGTAAGCCACTAAGAGTCATCTTGAATTGCAAGATGAGTGGGGAATAAATTTGATAAACAAGCAACAAATAATTACAACTGTCCCACTACCAAACACACATATTTTCCAGTATTAAACTGCGAGTGGGTATTTATCTTGCTATGCTGTCTGCTTCTGGGAGACAGAAATTGGAAGTACTTATGATGATTGTGATTAATTTCATTAGCACTCGGCTCCTTTTAATACTTCTCTCCTCCTCTCCCTCTGTCTTGGGGGGTGGGTGGATAGATATATGCTTTTTTCATCCAGGGTGACAGTTTAATAGATTCAGAAATACTTAGTTCTAAAGTGAACCTGTAATATTAATATACTATTGACCAGTTATGGGTTAAGGAAACTGAGGGCATAAAAAAGCAAATGATTATGTACCATTGTGTTAATATGCTAAGTGGTTCCCATGCAATGATTAAACATGTTCTTCAGTTACTTGGAAATTACTAGGTCATTGAGATGAAGCTAATAAAGAATAGACTTGTGGTTTGCTAGAAACCTAGCCTCTCATTTGATAAGAAAGTGACCTTTCCTCATCTTAATGCTTCTGTGGTTTTATTGTAATCAATAAAAACAATCCCTAAGGGGAGAACTGATAATTATTATGCAAGAAATGGGGTGACTGTTGAAGTTACAGCACACATTAAGCTATTCACAATCACATCTGATCCTATTCCAAATAAGTGGCTGGTAAGTTCAGGGTATACCACATACAACAGATATAAGAAAAATTGCATTTCACCTTCCAGACAAATTAAAATCTCTTTCCTGAGGTGTACATCTATTTTAAACTGCTGGTTTTGCATAAAATTACAGAATAAAATTGCAAAATACAGGAATATTCAATATTCCTGCATGGGCCTTGAATGTAAACTTTATAGTTCCTTCAAAAAGCCACAAACAGTTCACCTTCCACATATTATATTCAGAGTGAGAGACAGAAATTGGCATAAAATAGTTGCACCTGAACTTCATATGTGACCGAGAATTAGAACCCAAATCATCCCTGCGGTAGCCTAGCTTACTCATTACTCTATGTATTGCTATGATAACTGTTTCCAAGTTGGCCAGATTTGGCTTGCAGTTGCATCATCCTCTAGAGAAAACATTATAGTGATTGGCTACTGTTTGGATAATAATAATCCATCACAGAGAGATGCCCATAGAGCTAATAGATCACATACTCAGATCATTAAATTACGTCATTCTGAGATGTCATGCCCATAAGAAAATGCAACATGAATATTTTTGTATGCAAATGTTGAGCCAAAATTCAGGGAATTATGTCACCTAAAAGATAACTGTGTCCAATCATAGAATCATCCAGGCAATGCAAAATTCAACCCAAGTTCAACCAGGAAAAAAATTCCCAATCCATTAGTCATGTAAGGCAATCTGCTTTACTTCTGCTTGCAAATACAGTATCAGTAAATACTAGAGAGGCCTAAATACAGGTAGTCCTTAACCTATAACCACAACTGAGCCCAAAATTTATGTTGCTAAGTGAGAAATTTGTTAAGTGAGTTTTGCCCCCTTTTACGACCTTTCTTGCCCAATTTGTTAAGTGAATCACTGCAGTTGTTAAGTTAGTAGCATGGTTGTTAAGTGATTCTGGCTTCCCCATTGACTCTGCTTGTCAGAAGGTCGCAAAAGCTGATCACATGACCCCAGGATGCTGCAACCGTCATAAATATGAACCAGGTGTCAAGCATCTGAATGTAAAACATGTGACCATGGGGATGCTGCAATGGTTGTAAGTGGGAAAAATGGTCATAAGTCACTTTTTTTCAGTGCGGTTGTAACTTCCAACTGTCACTAAATGAACTGTTGTAAGTTGAGGACTATCTTCATCCTTTACAGGATGAAGCTTATTTCAATGTCAGAGGTTACAGATTGCAAGATGTACTGTATGTGCTTTACCTAAAATCAGGTTTTTGACAAAGCTCTGCATACCATTGAAAATATAGATTGAAAATGATTAAGTATATTAGATCGTCTCTGCAGTTTTGTCCTAGTTATCTTTCCAGAAGGTTTGGTATCTAGACTGCTAGAGTAATCCATTTCAAAACATGACAGACTGATATTTTTATACTTTGGCTTTTGTTTTTGGCTAAATTCATTTTAGGCTGTTCTGTGCCATTTCTACGTTCATAAAATTATCTGCCGCAATGTCCTACCTGTCAATGACTACTTCAGCTTCAACCACAACAATACACGAGCACACAATAGATACAAACTTAATGTAAACCGCTCCAAACTCGACTGCAGAAAATACGACTTCAGCAACAGAGTGATCAATGCCTGGAATTCACTACCTGACTCTGTGGTTTCTTCCCCAAACCCAAAAAACTTTAACCTTAGACTGTCTACTGTCGACCTCACCCCATTCCTAAGAGGTCTGTAAGGGGCGTGCATAAGCGCAGCAGCGTGCCTACCGTCCCTGTCCTACTGTCCTATTGTCTTCATCTATCTGTATTCACTTTGATTATGTTTATGATTATACCTATACCTGCTATCTTGTACATGTTTGACAAATAAAGAAAATAAAATAAATAAATAAACATACTAGAATGAAAGAGTCAGCAATGAAATCAAATGGGAAACTAGCCGCAGTAGGGCCTCTTCCTGAAAATATCTCCATGCACTCACACATATTAAATAAACAAGCTCTTTGGGCCTTCTGCATGGTGTAGATGACAGGGAGTCTAGGGGGAATGGACTTTAGTGTTTCTGGCTGCAAGAATTACGTTGCAGTGGGAATGCTTAGCTCCCCTATCAAAGTTTTGTTTTCCTTGTTAAGAGCATAGGCATGTTTATCTCATGAGCCATTTCAGTATATCAGGCTGAATGCCAGGGTGATGCAAAGATGGAGTACGAAGGGAGCTGCTAAAAGGAAGAATGTCAACAAGACAGACCCCCAGGGTGAATGGGAGTTCTTGTGTATCTTGGAGCTTGCAAGTCTCCTTCTTGTTTTTTCCCTTATTTTTGCCAACCACTGCTACTTATTCCTTGAATATTGTAGTGAGTACTGAGCCTGTGACTATGTGCTAAAAAGAACCACTTATCATAAGATCTGATTTGAGTTAGGGATTGACTGGGTTAAGCATGTAATGAAAGCAAAATCATTCCATTAGTGTGAAACAATGCAGAACTGGCCTTGGGAAAGGGAAGGAATGAAAGGAAAGGAGCAATGAATCACTGAGGGAGAAAGGTGCTC
>QLTV01004416.1:2650627-2661609 GCA_003457575.1 Thermophis baileyi | reverse complement strand
CTCCATTCCCACCCTACTCCAGGGGAAGGATACTGCAAAATCTCCATTCCCTCCCCACTCCTGGGGGAAGGATACTGCAAAATCTCCATTCCCACCCCACTCCAGGGGAAGGATACTGCAAAATCTCCATTCCCTCCCCACTCCTGGGGGAAGGATATTGCAAAATCTCCATTCCCACCCCACTCTGGGGCCAGCCAGAGGTGGTATTTGCCAGTTCTCTGAACTACTCAAAATTTCCGCTACCGGTTCTCCAAACTACTCAAAATTTCTGCTACCGGTTCTCCAGATCCTGTCAGAACCTGCTGGATTTCACCCCTGGTTTACACCTTAAACTATTGTTAATAGTAATGATTAAAGTATTAGTTGTCTACAGAGATTCTGAGTCATCCAGATCAAAGTTGTCCCAAAGGTGCTTTTTCCAAAAGCAACTGGACTTTCTTTGTTTTGAAAAGAAAGAAAGTCCAGTTGCCTTTTGAAAAAGCACCTTTGGGATTAAACTATTAGCCTACAAAAGAGGAGAGCCAGGGTCAAGTCTACTTTCAACCATGGAAACTCAGTGAATGTTTCTGAACCACTCACTCTCTTGCTCAACCCAGAAAACTGACAGTTACCATTTTGCTACTGAATCTCAGTAGTGTGCTACTGGAATGGGTCTATGACAACTCGCCGCAGCTAACTCGCCGTGGCCAACTTGTCATGGAACAACTCAACATGGCCAACTCACCACGGGACAACTCGCTGCAGGACAAGCGTTACACTAATATTGAAGAAGTAGTGGAATAGAATCATTAAAGAAAGGATGCCAAAGGAGGGATAAAATAAACTGGGAATGATAAAAATTAAAATATTTTTTACTTATTAAAAAATTAAATTAAATTGCTGAAATGTCCTGCAGAGAATTGTCCTGCAGCGAATTGTCCTGTGGTATGTTGGCCATGGTGAGTTGTCCCATGGCAAGTTGTGCCATGGCAAGTTGGCCACAACGAATTGGCTGTGGCGAGTTGACTGTGGCGAGTTGGCCACAGCAAGTTGGCTGTGGCAAGTTGTTCCATTCCGTACTGGAATACAGGCTTGAGAGGCTGTGAAACTGGGCTGAGGGACCACATATAAGCTGACGGTCAAGGTTGCCTACTCTTTATAAACATTGTGGGAGAGCAGGAGAAATTGCAGGATGGTTTGCTGTGCAAGAACATCAGGTCCAAACAGCTGCTGAAATGTTTGGTGCAGATGTGCTCAGCTAATTATATCATTGCAATAATACCATCATTTTCCAAGTCACCCATTGTGTCTAATCAGATATGTCATTTTAGGCTTTTGTCACCTGATATTTGCCAACCCAAATGAACTGTGAAATTTTCCAAAAAAAAAAAAAAAAAGAAGAAAGAGTTTGCAGCTATTTTTGAACTAGGACGTTTCATCTTTGGCTGCCATGATCAGCCATGTAATCTAATAAACCTAATGGAGATAAGGTGCTACAAATGGAAAGAGAAGAAAGTGCCTGTTAGCAATGGAAGATTTAGCAAAGGAAAAGGATCAGCTCAAAGCTCTTTTAAAAAATGGTATAATTCTAAGATCAACTATCATTTAAATGCAGCTTTTTCACTGGAATGATTGTAGTCAAAACTTTCAAAGTCTCATGATATCAGTAGACATTACTGATGCATGGAATAATAATGCTCTCCTTTAGATTTAGTCCAGCTATTTCATTATTTGCACCACATTTTGCAAAAGGCAGCTTTATTTACCTAGCTAGTAAGGTAGATAGTGTATGTGTATATGTACAATATATGTATATGCGTATGTATGTATGTATGTATGTATATATGTATGTATGTATGTATGTATGTATGCATGCATGCATGCATGCATGTATACTGTATGTATGTTTCTGTGTTATATCTTACCCCAATAGCCCATAGCAGCTTATGAAAGCATAACCAAATAATACAGCAATACAATCCATAACAAGAGACAAGTAGTAGGATAGATTGACCAACTAGATTGAGCCGAGGTGGTGCAGTGGTTAGAGTGCAGCACTGCAGGCTACTTCAGCTGACTGCTAGCTGCAGTTCGGCGGTTCAAATCTCACCGGCTCAAGGTTGACTCAGCCTTCCATCCTTCTGAGGTGGGTAAAATGAGGACCCAGATTGTTGGGGGCAATATGCTAACTCTGTAAACCACTTAGAGAGGGCTGTAAAGCACTGTGAAGTGGTATATAAGTCTAAGTGCTATCGCTATCGCTAACTATAATTCAGTTTCCATTGCTTTTTTCCCCCCAAGGCTAATTTCTGGCCTTTACACTAGAGAAAGCAGCAATGGTTTGCAGATGTGAATACTATTTTTCTTACATTCTACTGTCTGCAGTATTAACAGCTCACCTTGATCCCATTTGCAAATGCTTTGGGATGGAATCTGCACTATTTGTGAGTTATCAAGCACATCCTACCAGATATGTATGCTATGATATGGAAATATTTTTGTTTTTATAGTCTGAGGCATCAAACTTTGGCTTGGAGCATTATTGGTCATCACATCTTTTTTTCTTGAACTTCTGAGTTGGTCAATAATTTTGGAAATAAATTCTTCATGTCGCAAGAAACTGTTGTTTGTCTCCTTTCTGTATATAGGAATTAGGGTGTTCTGTTGTGCAAAAATGGATTCCCTAACTTCTTACTGCTATGCCAATGGACTGAGAAGCTTGGGACAAGCTGCAATGTGCCTTACTGAGAACTGGGAAACTCAAATATGATTTTGTGTTTATACAATCAAATCAGACTCTTAAAGCACAGATTCATCTCTTTCAGAGCCAGTTGGTAATTGTGAAGATGGGAGGATACAATGCCCATGAACTCACCTGGGTTACGTGTTTCATTTCATTACAGAGTACAGTAGATGGATTACACCAATTAATTCCTCTGGGAAATGTTTGTGGCTGATTTTTAAAGAGATCTTATCTATTACTGAAGAACTTCAGGTCAGGCTGGCAACTCATGAAAAGTGAGCAATGCTTCTAGAAATCCTGTTACCAAGTCTAAAAATCACCTTCCCACTCCAGGACTTCAAAGGCCATTATTTCAAGTGGCAACTCTGGAAGAACAAGAATTGCTTCAAGCAAACATTTGCAAACTGAGCTTCTCAATTGGAGAAATAAGGATTCAGTTTCCTTGATCGTCTGAATGAACCAGCCAGTAACCAAAGTTGACTTTAATGTGCAAAGTATGCTACAAAAGAAACCCAAACAGGTTTATGCTGTAGTTCAAAGATTTTGGTTTAAAAACATCAATCCAATGCAATCCAGGACTAAGGTTAGCTTCCAGGATGGCAAATTCTGATTAAATATTATAATATTGGGGGAAAGTTTTTCTAAAAATAAGAAATAAATTCAGAATTATAAATATTTAAGAAAGAAAATTTAGGAATTCAGACATACATAATTCTTCACATTACATCTTCGGGCCCTGATTCACCTGTTGAATCACCACATTTGGTTGTGCAAAAGTGTGCCATCAAATGCCTTCAGACTAGAGCTGGTATTATATGCTGTTACAAATGCTATTGAATTTTAGTTTCTGGCAACCGCAGGCAGCATGGCCAACAGCATGAAATCCTAAGAGTTCAGCAACTTCTAGAGAGCCACAGATTGTCTATAAATACCTTGTACTAATCTCCAGTCTTTTCCCTTGATTTAAATCCACTACAGTTTGGCTTCTTTTTCCTCCTCCTCCTCCTCCTCCTCCTCCTCCTCCTCCTCCCCCCCCCCCCTTCATTACCCAAACTGATGATATTACCTAGTTTGGGTAATGAAACATCTGCAAGAAAACTAACAAGCTCAGAGAGCTCCAAGGACCCCCCCAGTCCTCCTCCTCCTCCTCCTCCTCTTCCTCTTCTTCTTCTTCTTCCTCTTCTTCTTCCTCTTCTTCTTCTTCTTCTTCTTCTTCTTCTTCTTCTTCTTCTTCTTCTTCTTCTTCTTCTTCTTCTTCTTCTTCTTCTTCTTCTTCTTCTTCTTCCTATGAAAACACTTATCTTTTAAAGTGAACTTAAATGACAGGTATTCTCTTGGTCTCTCACTCTCTCTCTACCTCTCTCTCTCTCTCTCTCTCTCTCTCTCTCTCTCTCTCTCTCTCTCTCTCTCTCTCTCTCATAAGCTTAGGAACTGAGGCCTTACTAATATCTGGAAATTGAATCAGCACACATGGTTAATTTCTAAGGGGAGCTGGCATACTTTCCTCTGCTTCACTTGTTAGCTTTTAAAGCCAAGCAAGGTCAATTAAAACCATGTATTCACTTTATTGCGCAGAAAATAATTGCTCATATTTTGTTACACGATGAAAGGTTATAGAAGATAACTGTTTGAAGTCTTTGTTATAGTATATTTAAAGAACTCACTATAGAACATGATAGGCAATTGCTAAGTTACTTTCTTCCCTACTCAGAAATGTTAAATTCAGTGGCTATATAATGGTTTAGAGATTTGTTTTTGATTTACTTCTGGAAATTCAACCAAAATTAGGTTTTCCTATTTTTATTTTAGCATTAGTTAATGGGAAAATACAATTCCATTATGCTGTAGGGAAAGCTTTTGGGATCAGAATATCTTGCCCAAGAGCTATTTTTCATAATAATTAACTGGATATTTTCACACATACTGAATGAGTGTCAGTACACTTCATGTACCTCTGAGTTGGCAGGGGTACAAGCTGCACTATGCTGTTTGGAACAGGAGTTTCTAAATTTGGGTTTCTAGCTCGCTGTCCAATTAGTGAACCCAAAACAAGGAAACTCTCTTGGGAGAATTGAATTCCCAAAAGTAACACTTTATTGGATACACCTTGTTGGTATTGAAGAAACAAAACCAGATCTGGTTTCCCGCCCAAATGCTTGCCCATTTAAACAATACTTTCTCCTTCTCCCCACCCCTGGATGATCACATTGTCCAATTATGAGACATTCTTTTGTTATGGGAACAGTCTATCTCTTTCTCAAGCACCTGCAGCGGTGACCTTGATGGCTTCCATGCTCTAATGATCTCTGCATACGTTCTCCACATTCCATTTCCCCTTTCCCTCCCACCAGTTCATTGACAAGTTGAAAAGCGTTAAGGTTTGAAAGAAGCAAAGCGATTCAATCTTGATACTTCCATAAAATAATGTATGCACGTTTGAACTAAAACTGGGCTTTGATTTGTGGTATATTGGCTAAATTGGTACCATCTTTACCATTGGTACCATTGGTGATGAATGCTGCATATTGCACATGTATTATTCAGATAGACAGAAATACAAGAGTCCATAGATTCAGATCTGTGCATATTCCAAACCTAACATAAGTTAGAAGTCAGAATATTGTGCCAAATTTTGAAATAACTAGTATTTATGATTAATGTATGTTTTGAAAACTATTTTCTTTATTTAATATTCTATTAGAAAACAAATACAACCTGCAACTGAAATAAATAAAAAGGCCCAGGACATGCTTTGATTTCTGTCTTTACTTCTATCTTAATTAATTAATTAATTAATTAACTAATTTCTATAGCTGCCTGTTTCAACAAGGTGACTCTGGGTGGCTTACAATTCTAAAACATTAAAATGTTTAAAATGAATAAAAAACAACATAAAAATAAATATATACAGCAGGCAAGGTAATTATCCAGTTTAACTATAAAGCAAAGAGATGAGATCCAGCTAACCAGCATTCTTGCATGTATCTACTATATACAGTATGGTAAAGAAATGAGGTATGTTTCCATGCATCCTGTTAAAAAAATACTACTGCCAACATTTGAAATGCAAACCTTAATTCTAACTTCATTGGATTTCCTCAGATTTGTTGTACTAAAATGGATTTTGCATGGGAGAACCTTGGGGAGAACCTCCCCTTCAACTTAAATTTGGTCTTTTCTTTCTGTCCTTGGTCATATAATTTGTAAAGCCTATAAATTGTACATTCTGAAAGCAAAATGAGGTGAGCAGGCTTTTTTTGGGATCCCCAGCTTCCTTGTTTAATCTGCTACTCTGCTAAATCTGATCAGTTGTGAAAGCTGATGAATAATGCTCAGGCTTTCCATGTTATCCTCTCTGCAACTTAAGTATTCCTGCTCTAGCTACTAATGCATCCCATGATGCCAAGTTAGTTCCTTGACAGAGGCAGCTTTTAATGAGGCTGTGAAAATGTCCATCTCCAACCCACAATCTTTTAAGCAGTTCATTCCCTCTGCTGATTCCAAAGTCAGCATTTATTTTGCTAAAGAAAATTGTAGTTTGATGTTAGGGGTGAGGAATGGAAGGCAAAATATGGATAAATCAGTTTGGTAGGAATCAAAACTGGAAGATTTCTGAGGTTATGGAAGCCTGAAGGAGTTGAAGAACAATAACTTCTATTTTTATTATAAAATAGAAATAACTTTCTATTTTCAAAGATATTTATTTGTTACGTTTTAATGGTTTAATGCTGGAAGCCATCGAGTCATTTGCTATGAGATGGGTGGCAAATAAATTGAACAAACAAACAAACTTAGTCAAGCAAGCAGCTGGTGAATTCCAAAGGAAGAGAACAACTGTGATCTGTAGAAGATGACCAGGCTGAGCCTGAGGGAGGGGTCAAACCAGAGGTGGGTTCCTGCAAGTTTGGACCGGCTCTATAGAACTGGTAGCGGGAATTTTCCCCCACTTGCCAAACCAGCAGTGATGACCAGCTGGACACGCTCCCGAACTGGCTCTCATTTTGTTTTTTGCTTCTGTGCACACGCAGAAGCTGGGTTTTTAGCACTGCGCAAACCGGCAGCGAGGTAAGCCAGAACCCACCCCTGGGTCAAACACATCATCAGTCATGAGTCCCTTCATGCCCACAAGAGATCTAAGTCCAGTCCACCTTGAATTCCTTTGACTGTTTACTACCAATTTGCTTTGACTGTTAGTAGTAGTAGTTAGTAGTAGTACTAATATAAAGTAGTAATCTTTATATTTGTTTGAACTGTCTGGATTTGCTGATTTCCCTGTGGCCTGACATGACTCTTTGTTTTAAGCAGAAAGATGAATAGGAAGTTTTAGTTAAAGATAATAACTTATATAGATTTGTTTCCATTTGGAAACCATTTCTGGATTTTGAAAAAATGAAAAAAAAAATCCTAATTTTAGTTTTTAATGATTAGATTGGGTTTTATTGTTATAAAAATGGTTTGAAATGTTTAGAAATGTAAAACAAAAAGTTGAGGCTGTAATTTTTTTTTTCTATTCTACTGAGCTGAAAAAAGTTGGTAGTCACTACTTTTTTAAATTTTTTATCCTTTTTTGCACTTTTCGTTCTCTTTTTATTTTTCTAAATTTTTGTTTGTACTCATATTGTATCTTAAAATAAAACTCCCTTTTTATGACCCTGTATTTTATCTTACTATAAACTAATAAAACTTCAAAAAAAGAGAAGAATAAATATATTAAAAATCATTATTGTTTTCCTGTTTAACATGAACTTTGTTATTTCCCTTGTTAATGCAAAACTCCTTAAATTTCCCTGTTGCCATTTTTGCATACAAACTTTATGAATGTAAGTTTTTGTAAGCAAAAAATTATTGATATTAACTTTTCTTGATATTATACAATTTCTTGTAAGTATCCAAAAATAGCATTTTTTATAAATATGTATGGTATGTTTTCCATGCTGATTTTTGATCACAGAAATATCAACAAATTTCATTCAGTTCTACCATTATTTTAGCAATAGCAGTTATAGCAGTTAGACTTATATACCGCTTCATAGTGCTTTACAACCCTCTCTAAGCGGTTTACAGAGTTAGCATATTGCCCCTAACAATCTGGGTCCTCATTTTACCCACCTCAGAAGGATGGAAGGCTGAGTCAACCTTGAGCCTGGTGAGATTTGAACCGCCGAACTGCAGCTAGCAGTCAGCTGAAGTAGCCTGGAGTGCTGCACTCTAACCACTGCGCCACCTCGGCTCTATTTTGATAGAACTTGCAGAGCCATTTCCAAGAACATAGAAATATAAACAGGTTTTTTGTCAGTAATAATCACAAGCTTTAAAACTTTAAAATAAATTTCACTATGAAAAGTGTTTAAACATCAGTCTTGCTTTTTTGAAATGAGGCTATTTGAAATGCTTGTGAAAACACAACCTGAGCGCCCGAAAAAGTGCACTGAACATTTTCTATCTGCACTATTTGAATTAGTATTTTTCCCCAGCCTGTACTGTAATTGTTGCATTCTTCTGCTGTTCAAAGAAGTATCTGGAAAAACAATGTTGATACTCCTCTTACTAGGCGTATAATAAATGCAGAATAGATTGAGCAACTTGGCAAAATAATCAGAAAAGCAGATCCACTGTAAAACCATTTCTGAGAGGAGGAAGTTGAAGGAGAGTGGAAAGGAAGATGCGGGGAGGGGGAAATGTAGCCAGAGGAGAAAGTCACTTGGAAAGACAGTGCAGAAGATTTAATTAGAACTAAGAAGAGTCAGAGTGGAGACACTGCAGGAGTTCAGGAAATTGGCTCAGTGGAAGAATGAAGATCAAGAAAACCAGCAAATTACTAAGGAAGAATTTCAGACATTGGATCAATGGAAAGTGCAGAATTTAATTCCAGTACCATAAAACCAGTGTAGAAAACAGATGACAAAAAAGCTATTGTCTTGGCAGCATCTGCTTTCCTCTGGAGACACAAAACATTACTGGTCTGTTTGTTTTTGTCATCTCTCTTCCCCTTTCTTTTTAATATATACAGTAGAATGAACTTTGGATTTAATGTGTTCTGGATCTGCCAAACCCTACAATTTTCAGTCGTAATAGTATGTAAATCATCATCATCATCATCATCATCATCATCATCATCATCATCATCATCATCATCATCATCATTTATTTTTCTTCCTCCTGGCATTATCTAATAGTTTATGTTTTCTGAATTTTCACTTTTCCACAAAAAAAAAAAAAAGGCAAGGGAGGGATAAGATTATCTTCATTCATCACTTTTATTTGCAAGATTATCTTCCTTTGATTTTCTATAGAACATGCAGGATCTAAGCAATATGTGGCCAACAACAACCTTTTTGTGGTCTCTAGAGCCCCCCAAGTGGGCTGAATCCAACAAGTCTGACCTTTTCTGCTTTTTAGTAAGGTTAGAATGTTAAGATGAAATCTTTTTTTTTTAAACGACCCTGTAATCCCTTGCATCAGGGTGGAGTCAGGGCAACTGAATGCAGCTGAGCATTTACTGGCCAGATGCCCTTCCTGATGCCTATATGGAGTTCGCAGCAGATAATTTTTCTTTGCGCTCAGAGCGAGAAATATCTGCTGCTACCTAGGCTTGAACTCACAACCTCCTGATTGTGAGGCGAGAACTCCACCTCTAGGCCACCACACCGCTCTATGTTAAGATGAAATATTGGTCTTAAACCAGGAGTGGGCAAGAGGCCACATGAGAAACTGGGTCTATTGTGGAGGGCCACCACTGCTGATGCACCCCCCCCCCACTGCTGTCACCTCATCTCCCCACCGATGATGCCCTGCCTCACACTGATGCCCCCTGCTGACACAGGCCAGGTGTGGCCCACAAAATGTAAAATGCCTGAGTCTGCCTTAAACCTTTCAGAAGCTCAGTGCAAAGCAAAGGTAAACACCTCCAGTGAATGACTATCTAGCCTCCATATGAAATTTTACCTTGAGGAACAGCCCATACCCCAATCTTTATTTGCAGTGGAGGTAAAGGGTTGTTTTGATGCTCTAGGCTTGACAGCAGCTCAAGGCATAGCAGTAATTTTCATTGCTTGTCTCAGCAATTTGGTAGAAGACGATGGCAGTCTGCTCTCAAATTGCTTCTGAGGATGTGCTGAATTGCCCTTAATTTCATAGTATGCAGTTGAGCTTCATAGCCCACTCTAGGCTGAGGAATGCTATTACAACTAAAGACAAAGCTGTTGTGCATATTTGAAAGTTGCCAAAGGTGTTCAGGTGTTTTTTTTTTTTTAAATTACTGTAGCTCCTATATGTAATGCAATGCTATAAAAGTATAATAAAACCCAAATCTCATTTGTTCCACTTCATGTTCTTCTTATGCAGTGAAAAAAGGGACCCCATAAAAAGCAGAATCTGTGCTCACTCTGTATGCTAGAAAAAGATCACATGGCTGCTAATTCCATTTACATGTTTTAACTGTTCACATGCCATCTAATTCCATTTGCTACATACTTATTTGGGTGGTTGTGGAGTGTCATTTAAGTAGGGGAAATGAAAATGAAAACAGCCATTCACTTTCTTAACAAGACAGCATTGGAAACTGATACAAGTGTTTTAGTACATAGTGGCCTGCCAGTATATACTAAAATCGCCAGATTAAAAATAGTTTGTATTTTTTTAAAGAGATTTTGCCAGCAGGATATTATATTTCTACACTTGGCTCATGACATCCATTTTACAGAAAGAAAACATGACGGAATTCATGTTTCATTCTGCAAGTGAGCCAACAATTTAGAAGTCATTCATCTGTTTGTAATTCAAACCAAAGTAATGCCTTAGAACATCAGAATACTTTCAAATTGGTAAAGAAGGAAAAAGCCATAACAAAATAGAGATTTTGTTTTAATTTTATTCACTAAAATACAGTATGCCTGGCTGGTGCTAACTGTTTGCACAGAAAAAAAAGAGAATTCATTTTGCTTTAATGGTTTGTATATATTAAATAAGAGTCAGTGGGTCTAATGGTTAATGCACCAGGCTATAAACCAGAGATTGTGAGTTCTAATCCTGAGTTAGGCAGGAAGGGGGAAGGAGGGAGGAGGGGGGGAGGGGTAGAGGAGGCGGAGGCGGAGGAGGAGGCGGAGAAGAAGAAGAAGAAGAAGAAGAAGAAGAAGAAGAAGAAGAAGAAGAAGAAGTTGTTTCATCACTGGAGGTTTTTAAGAAGAGACTGGACAGTCACTTGTCTGAAATGGTATAGGATCTCCTGCTTGAGCAGGGGGATGGAGGAAGAATAGCTTCT
>QLTV01004416.1:2615154-2650545 GCA_003457575.1 Thermophis baileyi | reverse complement strand
GAGGAAGAAGAAGAAGAAGAAGAAGAAGAAGAAGAAGAAGAAGAAGAAGAAGAAGAAGAAGAAGAAGAAGAAGAAGAAGAAGAAGAAGAAGAAGAAGAAGAAGAAGAAGAAGAAGAAGAAGAAGAAGAAGAAGAAGAAGAAGAAGAAGAAGAAGAAGAAGTTGTTTCATCACTGGAGGTTTTTAAGAAGAGACTGGACAGTCACTTGTCTGAAATGGTATAGGATCTCCTGCTTGAGCAGGGGGATGGAGGAAGAATAGCTTCTCACATGTGGAAGCTTCTCTGCAGGTGAAGCAGTTTGAATACTAGTTTGAATACTAATATTCAAAGACATTTCAACCAACTCCGGGCATCCAACACTCAACGCCGCTCGTCGCTGGAAGACCTTCACCTGCAGAGAAGCTTCCACACACGAGCAGCTATTCTTCCTCCACGAATGTCTATGAAATCAATCCGAAACCAGACCATGACATCATCAGAAGATATCCGAACAACAACAACACTAATTTACATCACATAGATGGTACTTAAAACCAAGGACTATGACCCTATGACCTAGATTAAGAAGAGGTGGCAAAATTACACAGAAGAATTATACAAGAATGAGCTTAACGTCCCTGATAACTACGATGGGGTGGTCACTGACCTCGAGCCAGACATCCTAGAATGTGAAGTCAAATGGGCCAGAGGAAATCTGAGCAACAACAAAGCTAGTGGAGGTGACAGTATCCCAGCTGAGCTATTCAAAATCTTAAAAGACGATGCAGCAAAAGTGCTACACTCAATTTGCCAGCAAATTTGGAAAACTCAACAGTGGCCACAGGATTGGAAAAGGTCAGTTTACATTCCAATTCCAAAAAAGGCAATGCCAAAGAATGTTCAAACTATTGCACCATTGCACTCATATCACATGCTAGTAAAGATATGCTTAAAATCCTACAAGAAGACTCCTGCAAGTCCCTTGGACTGCAAGGCGATCAAACCGGTCAGTCCTAGAGGAGATCAACCCTGACTGCTCTTTAGAAGGCCAGATCATGAAAATGAAACTCAAATACTTTGGCCACCAAATGAGAAGGAAGGACTCACTGGAGAAGAGCCTAATGCTGGGAAAGATTGAGGGCAAAAGAAGAAGTGGACGACAGAGAATGAAGTGGCTGGATGGAGTCACTGAAGCAGTAGGCGTGAGCTTAAATGGACTCCAGAGGATGGCAGAGAACAGGAAGGCCTGGAGGAATGTTGTCCATGGGGTCGCGATGGGTCGGACATGACTTCGCAACTAACAACAACAAATGACCCAGCAACTACAGCGAGCCAGACCAGGACTCAGAAAGGCATTTAAAGGCCAGTGCACCCCCAGACAAGCACAATCCAAAGTGCACTGAAGATGTCTCCTCGAATGGGGATGAAACGTTTGCAACCAAATCGCCAAGCTCGGAGCTCAAACCAACAACATAACTTGATAGCAGTTCTAACTCATGCTAATCTGAATAAAGATGGAATGGACCTTGGAGGTCTTCTAGTCCAGGGGTCCCCAACCCCTGTGGCCCACTACCAGGGCATGGCCTATTCAGAATTGGGCTGCTTGAGTGGCTGGAGTGTGTATGCGCACATGCGCGCAGCTCAACTTATGTGAGTGGTGGGCTGGCGGGCACTCATGCACTTGCACACCAGCCTGTCACTCCCACAAGTTGAGCTGTGCACGTGTGCACCAGCCCACCATTTGTGCAAGGGCTGAGTGCATGCCAGCCCACCGCAGCCCAGTTTTCCTCTTCCCCCCCCCCAAGCTGGGTGCAAAGGTTGGGGACTGCTGTTCTAGTCTAACCCCCTGCTCAAGCAGGAGACCTTATACCAGTGATGGCGAACCTTTTTTTGCTCGGGTGCCAAAAGGGTGCGCGCACGCGCGATAGGGTGCCCACACCCATAATTCAATGCCCTCCCCCTGCGCATGTGCGCAAACACCCCATGCTGCCCCCCCGCCGCACATGCACACAGACCTCAATGAAGCCTCTGGACTTCTGCTAGGTCCGTTGGGCCATTTTTCGCCTTCCCCAGGCTTCAGGAGGCTTTCCTGAAGCCTGGGGAGGGCAAAAAACGGCCTCTCCCCCGTCCTCCGGAAGGCCGAAAATCAGCTGGCCAGCGTGCACATGCACGCTGGAGCTGACATAGGGCAATGCCTCACGTGCCATCAGATATGACTCCGCGTGCCACCTGTGGCACACGTGCCATAGGTTTGCCATCACGGCCTTATACCATTTCAGACAAGTGACTGTCCAATCTCTTCTTAAAAATTGTTGTGTCCTAGCACAGCACGCCCTATGGAAAATGACACACACACACTGTTTGTCAATAAGATTCTTTAGTACTAATAAACTCCTTAGTAACTAGAGGTTAAAGTCATTAAATCATAAGAAAGTCCGTCATGCCAGAAAGTCTGGTAGCAATCTGGCCAGAATTCAAACCCCCGAAGTAAATAGCCAATTAGTTCCTCTGTTATCAGTGACTCACAGACGTTGGCAAAAAGCCCGGGATGAATTAGTCAACAAAAGGAGAATCCAGAATTTCCAAGCCGTAGAAGTCCCAAGAACAGCAAGAATGTAAAATGTTGTTTCCAGCAGTCAGCTTCAGCGTGCTGAAGCCTTAAATAGCCTTAGGGAGTGGCCAATCAGCCTGCAGATGTACTCGCGGTTGGCTGTCATCCTCTGGCACTGAGTCCCCCTCGCTCTCTGACTTGGGCGCCGGTTGCACGGGCCGATGGTACTGTGCCACAACCGCATCATCGTCCTCGGGATCCCTGAGCACCGGCACGGGACGCTGGCGAGCCACAACAAAAATCTCCAGTGATGAAGCATCCAACTTCTGATGGCAAGCTGTTCTACTGGTTAATTGTCCTCACTGTTGGGAAGTTTCTTCTTAATTCTAGGTTGCTTTTCTCCTTGATTAGTTTCCATCCACTGTTTTTTGTGCTACCCTCTGGTGCTTTGAAAAATAAGTTGACACCTTCCTCTTTGTGGCAGCCTCTCAAATACTGGAATACTGCTATCATGTCCCCCCTAATCCTTCTTTTCTCTACACTAGCCAAACCCAAATCCTGCAACCATTTTTATATGTTTTAGTCTCTAGGCCTTTAATCATCTTAGTTGGTCTTCTCTGCACTTTTTCCAAAGTCTCAACATCTTTTTTGTAATGTGGTGACCAAAACTGGATGCAGTATTGCAGGTGTGGTCTTACTAAGGATTTATAAAGTGGTACTAATATATCACTTTATTTTTGATTCTATGCCTCTGTTATACAACCAAGGATTGTATTAGCTTTTTGGGCTGCTGCTGCACACTGCTGGTTCATATTTAAGTGATTGTCCACTAGGACTCCCAATGTCCCTCTCACAGTTACTGTTTTTGAGCCAGGTTTCACCTACTGTAATCTGTACTTGTACCCTTGGTTTTTCCTGCCTAAGTGTAAAATCTTGCTTTTCTCCACATTAAATTTCATTTTGTTGGATAGGGCCCATTGTTCAAGTCTGTCAAGATCTTTTTGGATCCTGAGCTTGTCATCTCGAGTGTTGGCTATTCCTGCCAGCTTAGTGTCATCTGTAAATTTGATGAGTTTTCTTTCTATTCCCTCATCTAAGTCATTTATGAAGATACTGAATGCTCATTTGGGTTCATTCCTCCTCCTCCTCCTCCTGTGACAATCAAGACATCTCTTTACCACATCAATTTATGTCTCCTTGATTACTAAAATAACTCTGATAATTGTAACTGTGTAACTAGGATCTCTCTCCCCCCCTCTCTCCTTCCCTCCCTCCCTCCCTCTCTGCCTCCCTCCTCTCTCCTCTCTAATCTATCTTAACCAGGGGAATCTATTAACCAGTGAGCTGACAATTTTTGTGGCACAGTAAAACTAAACCATGGGGCAGCACAATTTAAATCAATATTTTTCTGTTGATTTAAGGAGGAGGAAATACATGTTAATGTCATTTTTGGACTAAAATTAGCACTATCATACCTTGTCATAAATAGCCCATTTTACGGGGAGTAAAAAAGAAAGTGGAGAAGATACCTCCCGAAACATTTTGATTCAGCTGTAGATGAAAATCATTGGTTGCCTTTTGGGAAGAAGAAACTTCAATCATTTACCAAATAGTATTTCCCACAAAGAAGACTGGATTTTGTTTCTGGATCACCTGCAGTTTTCTTTGCAGTCTCTCCTGTTTTAAAAATTAAGTAGACTCGGACTCTTGATTTCCCCTGTGCATAGTAATTCAGCCACTTCCCTACATTTCAACATTAACAAGCTGTGAGGGCAGAGGGAGGAAGGAAGCAAAAGAATAAATTAATTCAAGACTATGAATTGCTCAAAACTCAACCTGAACTTCAGCTGAACTTATACACAGTCTCAATTTTATTTCTTTTTTTCTCCTTAAAGAACTTGATGATTGGCTTCCTCTAAACTCATCCCGTAGGTGGAAATACCAAAATTTTCCAATGGAATTTCTTTTATGTCATTTCCATTCCAGCTGAGGTTGTATTGTTTTTATTTTGGGGGAATCAAAATAAAGATCAGATGGGATTATGAGCTTGGACTTTTTTAAAAAAACAACACCACATATTTTTTATAACAGTTCAGTAAGAGGCTATCCACACAATTTTGTTTGAACTGTTTGCTCTTCTCTGTTGCTCCTCCTACTCTTGGCATAGACTGAAAGAAGGGATGGTTTCTACTGATAAAATCCTGTCTTGTATCTCAATTTTATAGGAAGTATTAAATAGTGAAAGCTGCTCCAAGTGGCAACAGTCAGTTACTTTTCTCAGAATTATTTTTTGATTGTGTTTTCACTGCCTTATCTTTAACTTACCCTTTTATTAAAACTTTTTAATATAATGTTAAGAGAATGCAAAATGCTTGGAGTTAGCATTTTGCCTGATAAGTCACGTCTATATTTTATTGGACTGGGTGCATAGTTAATCACACTGAAATGAGCTATTAAATCATTAGGGCAAGTTAGTCACTTCACAGTTCAAAAAGACACCAATAGATTATTTAAATGCATTATAATGGTTAACACACTACAAAAATGCATAATTTATGGTAAAACAAAAAAGTATTTCATTTATCCTTTTGAAGTACTCAAAAATGCTTTTCCTCAATTCTGTGTGTGCATTTTGTTGCAGAAACAGGAAGAGAACACTTTAATAAATGTAAGGGCATCATGAGGGAATCAGGTGATTCACACCATAAAGCAGAATCCCCATGGATCTGGAATTTTGCTCCTGTCATTTAGCATGGGTACACAACATGTGAACCTTCAGTTCTTACCAAATTAAAACTCCAAAGGTCTCAGACAATCTGGCCTAAAATTAGATAAACTACATTCTCCATACTGAGATGTTAAGACATTGATGTTGCATGTACCTGTGATGTCTCCCTTAGACAATTCCCCAGATACCTCCTTAGATGTCAGCTCAGGGGAGGATGAGCCCATTCCTGGCATGTCAGGAACTGAGTTGATTGATGTCTCTGAATGGCCAACTGGAAGGGATTTGGCTGAGGCTCCAGCTGAGAAAGCTTGCAGTGCAGACGGCCAGCGAAGAGGAGGAAGAACATGTAGGACAGAGAAAAGGCAGGTGTCAACTTTGAACCGAACCTGGCAACTGAGGAACAGGAAAATGACCTTTTATCATCCAAGCTGATGCTAGCGACATAGCAGTCAGAGCCATTTTACTCCAGGAGAAACAGCAGGGCCAGTGTGTACACCTCAAAAAATCCCAACAGAAATGGAGCAATGGTGAGGAGTGTGCGAGAAGGAAGCCTATGCTGTCCGTTGGGCCCTCCTCACCTGGTGCCATTTCCTGGAGGGGAGCAAGATTCCATTCCAGGTGTGGACTGACCATAAAAACCCGGAAGCCCTCAAAACCCTGAGGAAACTGTCCTCTAAGCAAGCACACTGGGCCCAATACTTCCAGCGAGTTAACTTCACCCTCCGCTACCTTCCAGGGGGGAAAAACTTCTGAGCTTATGCTTTGTCGAGATTACCGCAATACAACAGCACCAAGCCAGAAATAATTAAGCCCCTGCTCCTCCGCTTAGTGGCCTGAGTGACTACCAGGGAGCAGGTGAAAGAGGACCCATCTCCGGACAATACCACCAACCTACCTTTTAAGCAGGCCCTAGACCATGATGAATGGTTCCTAAAGCACAAGGACTCCTGCTCAATGAAGGATGGCCTGCCTTGGGTGGGAGGAAAATTATATGTCCCATTCGGCCAGAGACTAAAACTCATGCAAACCTGCCATGACTCTAAAGTGGTGGGGCATTTTGGGTTTGTAAAAACTCTTCACTTACTGAAAAGGCAGTTTTGATGGCCATCCCTCAAGAAGGACATTGAGAGCTATGTAAGGTTTATTAGTTGGAACCTTTGTGGACTATTGGGCCATTGCTTTGTGGACTAACCTTGGTCTGCTCGTGGCTGGACTTAATTGGGACAGTTCTGGGTTTTGGAGAAGGGAATTGCTGGGGAATAGTAATAAACTCACTAAACTGCAGTTATGTGTGTGTGTGTGTGAGTGAGCAAGGCAGCACAGTACCTGATGCATGTATCAGGATGGGTTCTGCTGATAGTTGTGTATGATGATGAGGATGAATTTGAATTATAAATATTGATTTGGACTTTTGTGTGGTTATTGGGGGTTTTATTGCTCTTGTAACCTGGTAGATATCCTTTGTTTAAAGTGGCACAAATAACTTGTAAATAATATATCCATACATTTCAGTATGAATGGAACTGTGACATTCAGTTCCATTACAATAAAAAGGTGTAATATGTCCTTTATTCAAATTGGCAAATATTATTTTCATCATCCCATGGATGACACTTGAAACTTCAACTCATAAAAGATGATTTAACAAAATTTGTAATAAAACTAACTTTGAGGAACATGATAGGTACACTTTTGTATCTCTTTACTTCTGCCTATGTTAGGAAGTGCAAAAGACAGAGACGGAATGAAACTTAAATAAATTATTGTCATTTGTTTGAAAGAAGACAGACTCCTATTGTGTTTTATAGCCTATAACATTAACTCACCAAAGCATCATTCGGCAGACACATTAGTTTTAGCATGTTGTGAGGGGAAAGAAATGCATGCACTAGGCATCTGGTGCTTCTCTGCATCTGTAGCATGAAATATTCTCCATTATTCAACTGATTGAATAATGGAGCACAAACTTTTTGGATTTTGGAGAATGAAGGAAAAAATGCCAAGGTTACCTGTCTTTCTTTAGCCCTTTGATTTCCACAGCAGGCAAATGATGCATGTGGTATAATTACATGGAGAGAAAGTTATTTGATGTTTAATTTTGCCTCAGCAAACATTGTTTGCTTCCTAAGCAGCATTTTAGCCCTATCACTATCTTTCTAATAGCTGGGTGGGTTTTTTTTTAATTACTGATAATTATTATTTACACAGAGCCGTTAGCAAACAATTCCTGAAGTGACTATAGTAATTACACATGTAAATAGTTATGAAAGAAAAATGTGTCTACTGTAATGAACCAGGGAGGAGTGCTCAGTAAAAGAGGGGTCAGAATATAATGGTTCAGAAAAAATAAATAACCCAGGAAACCAAAATATGACCATCACTCATCCTTTTAACTCAAATGTGTTAGTTTATTTCTAGTATTTATAGGCTTCCTTTCCAAGAACACTTTGTTACAGACAATATTCAGTGCAAAAATATGGGAGAAGCTTTGTTTAAAATAGGGGAAGTCCCCAAACTCTTCAGCTTGTTGAGCCCTTCATGAAGTTCTAGATTGTTTATCAACCCAAACAAATGAAAATTATTTAATAAATACTACTTTAATAGTAATGATAATAATAAATCCAAAAGATCCAACAAAAGGGATAGCATCAGGCAACTACAGGTCAATTATCTGCTTACTAATAATTTTCAAAATGCTAACTGATGTGGTAGCTGAGGCACTTCAACAGCATACAGTTGAAAGCAAGCTCTTTCCATCATAGCAGAAAGGAAACCGCCCAAACAGCAAAGGAACAAAAAATCAGCTCCTAATTGACAAAATGATTTTAGAAAACTGCAAGAGAAGGAAGATTCAGTAAGAAGGCATTTGACATATACTTGTCTGGAGTTTGGACCAGGGGTGGGTTCCTCCTGGTTCGGACCGATTCTCCCGAACCGGTAGCAGCCTGCTGGTGATTTCACGATGACATCACCAAACCGGATCGGTCGGTGCCCGTCCGTGGGGGCCGCCATCTTTTTTTTTGAATTTTTTTATTTTTTTTGAATTTTTTTGAATTTCTTTTTTTCTTCTGAGCATGCACAGAAGCCAACTTCCGGCACTGTGCATGCAGTCGCCATCTTTTTTCCGGCTTTGGGTTTGTTTCTTTTTTGTTACTGCGCATGCGCGCGCACGCTTTGTGTGTGCACGCCCACGAGGCGCACCCACGCGGCGCGGGAGGGAGCGAACCAGCAGCGAGGTAAGTTGGAACCCACCCCTGGTTTGGACTCTACAGATGTGCTACCCTCACCAACAACAGGGAGGGGGGGAAGTGAAAACTGAAGGGATCAAGATGCCCTATGGACTAGAAAAAGACCACAAAAATAATGATAATGATTCATGTCCTTCACCTGGCTTGTATGAAGTTGTTTTTAATGCTTGGTCTTGTGCAGCCAGAATTAGCCCCTTTGTCTCTTTCTTCAAATTTCCTACTCTTAGCCATTGCCAGATCTTGGGTTTTTTTTTTGATCTACTAGTTTTTATATACACAGCTTATAATATTTTGCCTTGCCATGTCTCTCTTTTTTTTTCTTCATTTGATCTTTCTTATAGACCACTTTGGTCTCTCCAATAATCAGTAAGCTTTCCTGGTATGCCAACTTCAGTACATCTTCTTTACTGTCCTACATATATTTTTCCAATGGCTTTTTTTCTTCTTCTGGTGTACTTGCAACATTCCATTCCATTTTCTTTGGTAAGTGGAGTCTGTCAACATTGCTGCATGGATGAAAAGCATGATTCATTGTCATTATTTTTCTGGTCTTCCTTTTCAGGCTTTTTAGTTCTGTTTGTGGCCAGTCCACTGTTTCAGCTGTATATCTAAAGGTTAGAATTGCCCAGGTGTCAATTGCCTTGATGATATTTTCTCCAATGATTTTGGACTTTAACATGTTCTTCACTCTCATGATATATTCACTTCTAACTTTCTTCTTGACTTCAGTGTTGACAGCTTGAAGAATGCCCAGATATTTGTAGTGATCATCTTCATTTAGACTTTTGATATTATTTCTTTAGGGCATCTTGATTCCTTCAGTTTTCAGTATTTTTCCAGTCCAACCTTGGCTGTATGTATAAGAAAATCCAGATACGTTTACCAGAAAGTTGGCTGTACAGTGAAAGGCAAAACCCTCAGTTCATCTATCTTCTAATTAAAGTAAGCAACTAGGGTAAGGCAAGATGGTGGGATCCCATTCATGAGAATTTCACCAAATGTCTCTCTTTTTTAATTAAATAAAAAAATCTGTTTCATCAAACAGAATGAGATTTTTTTTAAGACAATCAAGTCCTTTCTTATTTTCTTAATTTTTTTTATTCTAGCAGAGGTGGAATCAATCTGAGTTTTTACAAGTCTGATGTCTTTTAGATCTTTTGGTATTCAAATTCCATCCTTTTAGTACTTATCTCTACCTTCTGCTTCTTCTTGGCATAAATTATGGGGCCTCATAAAAAAGAAAAAGAAAACACCCAAATTCTCACCATTCCCCATTTGGGTTACATCAAGTCTTCTATGAGACCCATAGAAGGAAGAGAAGAGAGGGAAAGGGAAGATTGAATTATTCCACTCTCTGCTTGGTGTCTCTTCTACTACCCTCATATAGATCACATTGCATATTCCATTAGTATAAATTATTAAAGTGAAATGATATTTTTTTGCGTGCAACCATTCTGCGGGACCTATTTGAAATTAATCCTTTCACTCTATTATGAGGTAATAAAACTTTACATTTCAGCAAGATAGAAAGAGAAAACTCTATTCACCTGGGCCACTGAATTCAGGAATCAATATATTTTAAGCCTGACAATAAACTTGCATTCTGTCTCTCTCCCCCCTCCCTGCCCTCTGCCTGGGTGCATTTATATTCATCAGGCTTGTTCGCGTGCAACATGGCAGATAGCCATCTAATGCTTTCTTTCTCAAGAAATCCTGTTTACAATATCACAAGCAGATAGCATCAGGCCGAGTCACAGGATGGAACTGCTAATCATGTCTCCAGAGGAATAAGAGAATGGATCGCTCTGAGCAGGCTGTAGAATGATTAGGGCATGTCTTTACCCCCTTCCCACCCACCCCCGCCTTCTCCTTTGTCAGACTCCTGAATGGCGTCTATCACAAAGCAGGTTAATCCGAGGGACACACCAACCTCCTTATGTCTTGAATCACAGTTAGACTAATCCTTCTCTGGCATGGAATGAACAAATGGATCAAGTTTATGCTAATTTGGCACAGTTCGATGTTGGTGCTTTGCCCCTCCCAGCTCCCCAAATTAAAGCTTTGCTAGCCTCTAGCATTGTGACTCTAATGCCCATAGAGAAGAAGGGGATGATGAACTGGCAAGGGTTCCTGTGGTTATTTGGAATTTATTCTTTGATAGAGTTTTTATCAGCAGCAAAGCTATAACTTTAGGTGAAGTATTTCCTAGGATTTCAGGGCACAGCATTATAATTTGCATTTGATACACAGTGTGGTTTCTCTGCAAGTTCCTATTACCAAGCTGGATCTTGTTAGAGATGAGAACAGCAAGAAATGGATTAAAAGAAGTCTAAAAGTCATTTGGAACTACTTAGAATGCAAGCATTTTCCCAGACTGTTGCTTAAAGCATCTGTAGTTCTTACTTTTTTTCCCCCCAAGGCTTGTTTAGAAATTTATTTCAGTTAAATGTGAATTTAGCAAAGAACAGTATTTACTCAACTCACCCTTTGATCACTCATTGATTCAACAGGCAGCAGCAGCAGCCCACTGATTCTAAGAAGTTTTCCTTTAAAAAGTAGGCCTTCATTGGCAATGCAAAACAATACTTGGGCAAATTTCCTTGGGAAGTTTTGATTTTATTTATTTAGTTTTCTCCCACCTTTATTATTTATACCAATAACTCAAGGTAGTGAAAATATCCAACACACCTTCCTCTTCCTGTTTTCCTCATAACAACAGCCCTATGAGGTGGATTGGGCTGAGAGAGAGTGTGATTGGCCCAAGTCAAACTTACCCACTTGGCTTTCATGGCTGAGGTGGAACTTGAACTCACAGTCTCCCTCATTCTAGTCTTGAGCCTTAATCACTATAATGCAAGAATTCTTATAATACAGGAGCTATCACCCCCCAAAAATCTTGCTTCTTATATCCTGTTGATGGAAACAAAATAAACAGCAAATAAACAGTACATATGCTCAAAAGTTACAGGCCATAATAAAAGAAAAAAGAAGCCAATTAATAATTTGTTATTAGGCTTAATCAAAATGGCACCAAAGGGAGTGCAAGCTTTCAAATCAACGATCAATGTTAGAATCAATATACCTTATGGTTGTATCATCCAGTTTAAGTTTCTGGCTTTTTCTCCTTTTTGTATCATCCTGATGAAATACAAAGTTTGCACACTTTAATCTACACAGCTACTGTTAGATAATAAACTTATTAGAATGAACCATATAAAAAGATATTAACCAACTATAGACACATTTTCCCCCAATGAATCATAAGCTGCAATGTTTTTTTTATGTGCTCAATGAAATTGTTACTGTTGGGGAAATATTCTTTGTTCTTAGTAATTCAAATTTTCCTATTTCACCTATGCTCCACCAATGTCGAATATACACATTTGGAAGCAGTTTTCCAATGTCATTTGTTCAAATATGCATTTAACATGGTCTTAACAGCCATTAACAGACTAGCCATTAACATGTCTAGTCTGTTCATCATGCAAAGCTGTATGATCTTGAGCACTAAAAAAGAGAAAATGTTAGTTACAGTTACTACACCCTATTAAGTGAAAAAGCACTTCCCAATCAGTCAGAATAGAACTGGAAGGGACCTTGGATGTCTTCTAGTCCAACTCCCTGCTCAAACAGGAAACCCTATACCAGGGGTTGGCAACCCGCAGCTCTGGAGCCTCAAGCGGCTCTTTGGGCCCTCTGCTGTGGCTCCCTGTCTCCCTGGATGGCCCTGCCCCTCGCCCTCCCCTCCCTCACCTGGCCTGAGAAGGTAAGGGCGATGGCAGGAATGGAAAAGCGGCCGGGACTGATTCTCCGGTGCTGGTTGAGGAACGATTGCCACCCCTGGCAGAGGCTTCCCTTCAGGTGACCCTCCTCCCCCTCTCACGACTCCCTGGCTGGCTTGGCAGGGCCAGGAGGGTGTGCATGCACATGGTAACCCTCCTCAAGAGAGTGCCAAAGCGCAGCAAAACGCAGCAAAGGCGCACGTGGAGGGCGGCCGGCCGCTCGCTTCAGGAAGGTCTTTGGACGTGGCTTCTCTCCTGCCCTAAGGATCTGGCCATTGCCTTGCCGTGTCCCCCCCCCCACAGCTCTTCAGCCAAGCAGGGAGGGCGTAAGCTCCAGCCCGAAGCGGCAGGAAGCGAAGGCTGCCTTACGTGCAAATGTGGTGTGAAAGCAGGTACAGGGCTGTTTCGCTCCTGCACTAAGGCTCCAGAGACCGTCCTTCCACTCCCCCTCCTTCTCCTCCATGTGGGGGGGGCATGGCAAGGTGATGACGGAGCCTTAGGGCAGGAGAGAAGCTGCATCCAAAGACCTTTCTTAAGCGAGCGGCCGGCCACCCTCCACCCTCCGGTGCGCTTTGGCATTCGTTTGAGGAGGGTCTCCCCATGCACGCGCACCCTCCTGGCCCTGCCACAGCCAACCAGGGAGTCGGGAGAGGGGGAGGAGGGTCGCCCGAAGGGAAGCCTCTGCCGGGGGTGGCAATCATTCCTCAGCAGAGAGAGAGACAGAAGGGGAGACAGAGGGAGAAAGAGAGAAATGGGAGAAAGAGAGATGGGAGAAATAGAGGGATGAGGGAGGGAGAGGGAGGGAGAGAGAGAGATGAGAGGGGGGAGGGAGAGGGAGAGAGAGATGGGGAGAGGGAGGGAGGGAGAGAGATGGGAGAAGGAAAAAGAGAGATGGAGAGAGAGAGAGAAAGAGAGGAAAAAGAGAGAGAAATACCTGTTTCCCATAGAAAAGAAAACATAGAGAGCTACAAAACCTGGGTAGGCATGGATGGGGGGTCATGTGACTCGGTGGGAGTGAGTGACATTGAGTTGGCCATGCCTGTCCAGGTTTTGTAGCTCCCGGTGTTTTGTTTTCTCTGGGAAATGGGTCCAAATGGCTCTTTGAGTGTTTAAGGTTGCCAACCCCTGCCCTATAACATTTCAGATAGCTGGCTGTCAGGGGTGGGTTCCGGTTTTTGTCACTGCCGGTTCACTCAGTGGTGTGCCACGCGGGTGCGTGGGCGCTTCGTGCATGCGCAGAAGCAAAAAACAAGATGGCGGCGCCTACACCGCTGCCGAAAGAACCGGCTCAGGGGCGTGACCAGGCTGCCGTTACTGCCGGTTCGGAGAACCAGTCCCTATTTTTACTACCGGTTCTATAGTGCCAGTCCGAACTGGCAGGAACCCACCTCTGGTGGCTGTCCAGTCTTTGTTAACCCCAGCTTATGCCACATACTATTTTCTATAAAACAGTGTCAACAGGTATGCAGGTAAATAAATGTAGCATGAATGAAACTACTGCAAATATAGTTCTTGAAAAGTATCCAATTTTTTTTTTCCAATGAATGCTGTTACAAGAATTGCTTCTGGTTATATGATAGTTTCAATCAACTGGTCCATGCTCATTTATTCACAACTAGGAAGAACTGAAAATTATACTTTGTGGCATCTTGTGTTCACCATGGCATTTTTGAGATAATTGCCACAGACTGAGATACATTATGTTATACAGCCCCTGATATATTTATAAATGCTCCTGGTATAGAAACAGAGCCACAAAAATGCTTTTCTAATTTTTAAGTCAACTCCCAGAATATTTCTCTCATGTGTTATTGAATCAGAAAGGCCAGGGAGTAGGAGAAATAAAAAAGAGATGGGCCTTAGTAGATATTCTGCTAGCTAATACAATGGTCATCATTCTAAGACCACACTTGGAATATTGCATCCAGTTTTGGTCATCATGATATTAAAAAAAGGTATTGAGAAAGAGTGCAGAGAAGAGCAACAAAGATGATTAGGGGACTGGATGCTAAACCATATGAAGAATAATTGCAGGAATTGAGTTTGAAGGACTAGGGATGACATGATAGTGTTCCAACATCTAAGGGCTGCCACAAAGAAGAGGAGATCAACTTATTCTCCAAAGCACCAGAAGGCAGGACAAGAAGCAATGGATGGAAACTATTCAAGAAAAGAACCAATCTAGAACTTAGGAGAAATTTCCTGACAGTTAAAACAATTCATCAGTGGAACGACTTGTCTCCAGAAGTTGTGGGTGCTCCAATACTGGAGGTTTTAAAGAAGAGATTAGACAACCATTTGCCTGAAATGGTATAGGGCTTTCTGCCTGAGCATGGGGTAGAACCAAAAGACTCCCAAGGTCTTTTCCAACTCTGTCATTTTATTATTCATCAAATGCAAACTAGTAGGACACATTTTGGAATCCTTCTACTCATTTGAAAGCTCATATGCTAGTGGAAGATATCTTGTCTTTCCTCCACTGAGTTAAATGGACCATACCAGAACAGCAAGGTTGTCATTTCTGGCTGTATTCACCCATGAATGAAAGCAAGTGTTTACTTAAGCATTGTAGTTGAAATAATGGTGACTGTAATAACAGCCTTAATAGATCAAAGGATTCTAGAGTTAGGAAGGATCATTTAACCCACCAAGTCTAATTCCCATTCAGTGTAAGAATCCAAATTAAAGCATTCCTTAGAGATAGCTCTTCAGTATCTGCTTGAACACATCCAGCAAAAGAAGGTTCAGCAGCACTCTGAAAAATGGTTTTCATGGCCAAACTGCTTTTATCTTTAGGAAGCTTTTCCTACCATTTATTCAGAATGTATGTTTTTTAATTTGCTTCAATTAGGACTATGCAAAAAATCACCGAACACTCTTTATACTAGATTCTTCACTCCAGGGGTGGGTTCCACTTACCTTCCTCACCGGTTCGCATCGCGATGTTTTGCGCGCGTGCGCTCCCTCCGCTCGCGCTCGCGCGTGCGTTCCCTTGGGCAATTTGGCTTCCGCACATGCTCAGTAGCTTCAATCAGCCCGAAACACAGCTGAGGAGCCGATCAGCTGTGCTTCTGGCAGAAGGAATAAAGGTCAGTTTAAACGCAGGGGCGGGCGGGCCCCTTTTCAAGCGGCAGAACAGAAAAAACCTTCCAAACAGTAAAAAAAAATCACTAAAAATTCCCAAAAAAAGATGGCGGCGGCCACGGACCGGCACCGACTGAACCGGATCCATGACATCACCAGCGGGTCGCTAACAGTTCGGGCGATCCAGTCCGAACCGGGAGGAACCCACCCCTGCTTCACTCCAAAAAGAATTCAACCTATTCTGTGCTAGATCACAGTTTATCTCAATTCTGAGGTATGAATTGAAAAAATGTAGCTCTACCTTCTTTTTCTGTAACAAGGGGGAAATGATCTATAGGATTCTGGGTTATTTTTAATCAGGGACATAGGAAGTTAATCTCGATCACACTTCAAATGAATTAAAATGTACTCTGAATGGCTGCTTCTGTGTTGGGCTCAGACTTCACACCAAATTGGAATACTAATAAATTTTCTACACTGAGCTTTGAAATTGTAACAAAGGGCTCTAAAGGTGATTTAAATCTTAATGTTAACCAACAATTGCACATTTTAAACATCACCAACAAGATTTAAAGAAGTGTCTTTATGCTTATATCATTATTTCCATCCAGATTTACACACTACCTCCATACAAAGCACTCCATTTGGATGAAGACGGGAGATGAATTTCATCAGACTACATGAATCATGGCAGTTGAACAGAATTTGTCTTGTGACCCTGTGAGTAATGCAATCCTTTCTAAAGAGCAGGCAACAAATGATACAATGCCGAGAACAATAATGATGCATTAGTGAGATCATCTCTGATGGCAAAAATTTGCACAAGATGGAAAAGAGCAAATTATGGGCAATGAACAGGTTGTTATCGCAATAATCAGAATTCACTTTACTATAACCTTTCTAGCAAGGAAAAATAATAGACAATCCATAATGAGTCTTTGCATTTTTCTGTATCTATGGGCAGAATTTAACAAATTAGGTTCACATTTGCAGGTTTAAACTTCAGAATAGAATGTTGCAAACAAGCGTGTGATAAAGTTATAACACGAGAAGGAACTGCTTAGAATATTTATTTATTTATTTATTTATTTATTTATTTATTTATTTATTTATTTATTTATTTATTTATTTATTTATCATACTTTTTAATTGTCCATCTCTCTCAGAAAAGGGCTCTGCATGGGTGAACTTTCTACCAGTCAATATTAAAATTCACTGGAATGTAAATGGTTTGAAAGGAAAGAAGGATATCATTTAAATGCAAATCCACACATTGGCCAACACATCCACTTCATGCTTTCAAATATGCTGGGTCATTTTGAACAGTCTTGGGCTTCATGGCTGGATAGAAACAATCTTTTGTTCAATCATTGCCTCGCAAACGAATACCTACAGTATATGAATTTTTGTAAAAGAAAGCACAACAAAGCTTAAAATGAATAAATAGCCCCAAATTTCAGTCTATTCATTCTGAATTTATGGCCATAAATCTTTACAACCTCCAGAGGTGAAATGTAACTAAAAAGTGAAACTCACATACCTGTTTCAATTGATGGTTGGTTTAAATATCAAATAATCTAGTAAAGGACAACAGAGACCTTAAAAGTTCTCATCACTGGTGAATGTTTGACCAGAAGACTGTGATATAGGCATAAAAGTCTTCTCTACTGCAATTTATGATACTTTTATTCATAGTAAAGGTAAAGGTTTCCTTTACCTTACCATGTCTGACTCCAGAGGATGGTGCTCATCTGCATTTCTTAGCCAAGAGAGCTGGCATTGTCCGAAGACACTGTTGTGGTCATATGGCCAGCATGACTATATGTTGAGGCACATAGAATGCTGTTACCATCCCACTTCAGTGCATACTTTCAAACTTCTAGGTGAGCAGAAGTTGGGGGAAGAAAAACTTATCCTGTATGTGGTGCTTGGGTCTTGAACCCAGGCTGTCAGCTTTCTAGCTGACTAGCTCAGTGTCTTTAACTACTGAGCCATCATGCCCTCCTTATTCATAATAAAGTCATTTAATTTATAGGATCATGGAGTATGTGAATGGCTTTCTCTAAGGAATCAAATGCAATCCTGGTGCTTTGTGCAAGAATCCAAATTAAAGCATCCCCCTCTCATTGATGTGTAGTCTTTGCCTAGCTCCTTCAATGAAGGGGACTTTACCAGTCTGAGTAACCAGAGTGGTACCACCATCTAACTGCTCTTGGTGTTTTTCCTAATGTTCAATCAAAATCCTCTTTCCCAAATGTTCTCTTACTCAAGATGTAAAATGAAATTTGGCACATGTGATCACATTCAGCCTGACCAGTTATGTAGCCATTACCTGGATTGTTTTGTAGAAGAATTTTCAGCACTAAGTGCAATAACTAGCCTATATTCACCAAATTCTTTGCAAGATCCATGGCAGTTAATCAGACTTTAAGATATAAATTGGTGAAGTGGATACATACTTACAAGGCCCATTTGTCAACGAATGGGATATTCTGCAGATGAAACACACTGGATTATAAATTAATTGTATTAAAGATTATAGGAAATGGCAATTTAGACAAATATAAGTATGTAAAAATGGAATTCATATTGATATAGTATATACTGTATGTACAATGAGAACATTTCTCCTTCAGCCACAGGAAATTGAAAAACTTTGCATTTTCTATTTTATTTAGTCTTCTAGGACTTTGAACCAAATGAAGGAAAGAAGCTGACTTTAAGTAAATGAAGAAATTTCACAAGGCTGACAGAATATTATAAATTTAAATGATCATAGGGAATGACAAAGAGACCTTTGTTTAAATGACAGGACTACAAGTTGATTAAGATGGAGCTTCTCATTTAAAGGCATACAGCAAGTGTAATTCTTAGAAAAATTATATTCAGCAGTTTTCCATCACTCTAATCCCATTTCAAGTGAGTTAAATCTAATTTACCCAATGAGTAATTCTTGATCTTCAATGAATTAATGCATAGGTCACTTTCCCTACACTCTCTGTCCCATTTCAAAGGGACACATCACCTTGAGGTGCTGCAACACAGTTAATGTTTTTCTTTTCACAGCCCTCTTTGTATATCAATATGTTTGTCAGCCTTTGTGGATCTCACAATGCCACAAATTATCCATGCTTCAAGATCTATCATGCTTTAAGATCTATCTGCTTCAAGATCACTGGCACCCAGTAGGGACTTGCAAGCATTTGGGAGAATCCATACAACCTTGTCCAAATAACTGGTGTAGAGTTCAACTTCAATTGCATGAAGGAAAATTTGCTAATTAAACTGAACATAGCCAAATCTGCCTTGAAGTCTTCAGCCCAATACGGGAGCCTGGAAAATAATATCAGGAAATAGCATTAGCCATAAAGATCCAATATATACATTTCCTACTATGCATATTACTTGAATGTGTGAAGCACAATTTCTAGAAAGAACTATGGACTCCTTTTTTTTTTTTTTTTAGAAAACATAGCAATTCAAAGTGTGTCCCATTTGGAATCTTTTATGCACTGAAAACCCCATTAAATTCCTTTTTGGATTTTTTTATGCACTGAAAACCCCATTAAAGTTTTTTTTTTTTTTTTTTTGCTGGAAGGAAGCTTATGACTAAAATGTCATCTTTCTAAGTGCATCATTTTAAAGATGACTACAGATATTACCTTGTCTCGCTTCTTTAAGCTCACTTAAAGACAGTTAAGAAGAGAGCTAACATGGCTTTTAAGATTTATTTTAGAACCAGAATTGGAGAGGAAAAAGTTAGCTGAACAAAAGCACACCACAGGATTTCCATCTAATTGGAGAGCGCTATTTAGCACTCATATTGGCAATAATGATAGCATCTATGATGTGACTTGTTCTTTCTGAGGTTCACAAGGTTTGATCCTCTCTTTATGTTGTGAGAATACAACTTATGGCCAAAGCAGCATGGAAATGCTTCCAAACCTTCCAAGCTCTTAAAATGGTGTATTTGTAATTATTTCCAGTGTCTACTGCTACATGAAAGTACCTATCAGAATAGCTATACTTCATAAAGATCTCTGACTATTTACTTTCTGGAACTTGTTATTTTTTTTTTATTGTAAACACTTTCCTATTTTGTTGAACCATGCTACCCAATAAATGTTTTTAAGGAACGAAAAAGGTGTGTAAAGATAGTGAACTGCCAAGAATCCTAGGAAGAGGAGGCATATCAATTAATAGGATAAACTGTGATTCTCAACCTGTGGTCCATGGACCCCTGGGGGGTACGTGAAGCCTTGAAGAAATGTTATGCTTTGAATCTTAAGTTAAGTCTTGGGAGTCCATGGCCATGGTCCATGTCCACAAAAGGTATTTAAAGGGGATCCGTGATGAAGAAACGATTGAGAAATTGAGAGAGCTAGAAACAGTTTTGGGGATCAAACCGTATCAGATATTCTTTCCAGCCTGGAGTTTAATACAGGTCTGATACTAATTTGGAAGTTCATAAGGCTTATCATAACCCATCCCAACTTTTATTATAGTCCAAGCTGGCAATATTTAATTGTTTTCTCTAGATTCTAAATTAGGAGTGGGAAAACTGAGGACTGTGTCTCCCATTCCTCCTTTTTAATAAGCCTAAGTCACCATTACCAAAACTCACTGCCATTTATTTTTTTAAGATCCTGGTTAATTGTGCTTTTGGTAGGCTTTATCCATTTTATTTATTTGAAAGGGTGCCTTTGAGTCAGTCTTGACTCCTGGTGACTGTCTGGACAAGTCCCTGAAGTTTTCTTGGCAAGGCTTCAGAAGTTGTTTGCCCTTGCCTTCTTCCTAGGGCTGAAAAAGAGTGACTGGCCCAGGATCACCCAGCTGGCTTTTGCCTAAATAGGATTAGAATTCACAGTCTCCCAGTTTCTTACCTGATGTCTTAATCACTATGCCAAACTGGCTTTCTTTATTTTTCTCTATAGCTAGTCCTTGTTTAATGATTGCTCATTCAGTGATCATTGGAATGAGTGTGAATGAGGGACACATATGACCAATCCTTGTATTTTCATCTGTTGCAGAATTCACACAAACACATGATCACCACTCCTACTCTAGATTCTCTGACATTTTCCACCAGCCCTGATGAATGACCGGTATTAAACTTGCCATTATGGCCAAGGATTCATCTCATACAAGAGCCTCCTTCTTATTGCGGTTAACAGTTTTTCTCTCTATTATTCCCATACAAATCCTGTTTAGAAGCTTGTTTCCTAAGATTTTTGAGGAATCACAAAACAATAGTATCTGATAAGTCAGTAATAGTTTTATCTCTTCCAAACATCACTTATTTCTATCAAAACACAAATTCTATATTAGAGTAGGCATGATAAAGCTGTATTCTTACTAAGGATTTTCATGAGAATTTATCTGTGGGTCCATGAAAACAGATGTTACTGCAGATGGGAGCACTGAATAGTCCATTAGCATCCATTTTTCTGGGATAAAAGTTTAATGCAGAAGAAGAAGAAACATATTAGAAAAAGTACAGTATGTGTACTTCTGAATGCTGAAAAAATATATTAAGCTATATGCATTTTTTTAAGAAAAAAAATCTCATTAAGGATAGCTATATTTTCAAAAACAACTTATATGAGTAAAACTTAGTAAAGTAAAAAATGAGTAAAACTAAAATGTAAAACTTACATTTTAAAGACTGCACTGAGGAAACGGTCATAAAAATGTACATCATGACTAAACAGATTAAATTACATGAATATTAAGAAAACTGACTGAGGACCACGATGGCTCAGTGGTTAAAGATGCTGAACTAAAAGCTGACAGCCCAGGTTCAAGACCCAAATGGTGTGTGATGGGATGAGCTTCCATTACTTCTCCTAGCTCCTTCCCACCTAGCAATTTGAAAGCATGCAAATGCGAGTAGATAAATTGGTACCATGCCTTGGCGTATAGTCCTGCTGGCCACATGACCCCAGAAATATCTTTGGACAATGCTGGCTCCCTCAGCTAAGAAACAGAGATATATACCACCCCCTACACATAACTGGACAGGGGAAACCTTTACCTTTAAGAAAACTGACATATAAAATAAATAGAATGAGCATGCCCCAGCATCAACCCCAATTATGCTTGAGCACTGAAAGTTTTCTACACAGAAGAGTATACTCTAGGCAGAAAGGGAGGTTTCTGGCTGGATCACCTTGTTTTGAGAATTTCTATTATGGGATTGACAGCTATCATGTAGACTTTCTCAGGGGTGGGTTCCAACTTACCTCGCTGCCAGTTTGCTCCCTCCCGTGCCGCGTGGGCATGCCTCTTGGGCATGCACGCAGTTACAAAAAAACCCCACCAACCCCCCCCCAAAGCTGAAAAAAAGATGGCGACCGCATGCACAGTGCGGGTCACCATCTTTTTTTCGGCTTTTTTTTGTAACTGCGCATGCGCGCACGTGCAAAGCACGCATGTGCAAAGCACGCGCATGCCCACGAGGCGCGCCCACGCGGCACGGGAGGGAGTCAGCTTCTGCGCATGCTTAGAAGGAAAAAAAATAAAAAAAAAATCAAAAAAAAGATGGCGGCCCCCACGGATTGGCACTGACCGATCCGGTTCGGTGATGTCATCGTGACATCACCAGCGGGCCACTACCGGTTTGGGAGAACCGGTCCAAACCAGGAGGAACCCACCCTTGGACTTCCTTACAGCAAACAAAATAGTCTTAATGAAAATTTGCCCCTATGAGAATAATCTTTTAATATAAGCTTTGTGATGCAAATACTAGTTTGGTTCCAGTAATTATGAATCGGGAGCTGCGTCTTCTAAGTAAAGATATAATTTATATACAATATAGTTTATTTCATTTACAGAAAGCATAAAGAAAGTCAGTACCTAACAGGCAGTAGAACAGAAAGTTTGATTGCCAGAGTCTCCCATTTCATTAAGAATCTGCTAAGGGAAAAAAAAAACCGACGTTTTTAAAAGTCTTTGGGTAACCTAAGGAATAATTTTTCATGTTTACAGCTTGTCATATTGTGAGCTGACTTTCTATCACAATTTTTCTTTCCCGCCCACCAATACCATCAGTGCCACAGCAGTGGGTTATTTACAGCTTTATCATGTGATCAGAGGAATAAATGATAGAGATGAGATATGTTTTCAGATGAGACAGAAAGTGAGGAATAGGCACAATGAAGTTCAGTCATGTAGATGGATTTTTTGTTTTAGAAAAAGAATGAGCAGCTTTCTTGATAGATGGATGCACCCTTGGTTATTAGTAGAGCTGTGTGAAACTGAATTTTTCGATTTCTAAAAACTTGGTTTTATACACACACACACACCCCTTAGATTCTCAGCACTTGAAACACAAAGAAGGAGGAGTATTGCTAAATCCTTGCTATCTATGAAAATAAAGACAATACATGTGTATAAGATAGTCAACGACCAAATAATATCAATTAGGCGTCATGAACAACACTTTAATATGACAGTTATTCAAGTTTATGCTCTAACTATTGACACAGAAAAAGAAATGTCTGATGACTATTTTTTAGTTAATTTCAGTTTGAAATCAACAGTATATGCAAGAAGATACGCTGCTTGTATTTGGAGATTGGAATGCCAAGTTTGAAACAGTAAAGAGGAAAATGTAGTTAGACTGCATGGCCTAGGAAACAAAAGAAATTTCTGCAAACCCAATAATTACACAGTCTTCACACAACCAAAATAGGACCTGTATACATGGATGGAATAGACAAAAATCAAATTGACTATAATATTGGTATAAGGAAATAGAAGAGATCAGTTATAGCAGAAAAATGTGCCCAAGCCAGACTGTGGAATGAATCACAAACTGCTCATATACAAACTCCAATTTGTCAGCCTTTGAATGTAAACTAGTTCAGGAAACAGACACAGCCAGTAAAATATGGAGTCCTTTGAGGTAGGGCAGGTGAAGGAATAGATAACATAATACTGGAAATACTGATACTGAGTATAACATAGAATGCTCTCTCTCTCTCTCTCTCTCTCTCTCTCTCTCTCTCTCTCTCTCTCTCTCTCTCTCTCTCTCTCTCTTCTCTCTCTCTCTCTCTCTCTCTCTCTCTCTCTCTCTCTCTCTCTCTCTCTCTCTCTCTCTCTCTCCCTCTCTCCCTCTCTCTCTCTCTCTCTCTCTCTGTGTGTGTGTGTGTGTGTGTATAAACACATACACACATGTATGTAAGTGTATGTATATATTATAATAACAGGTACAGTAAGCAGTCTTAGAGCTGATAATGAAGATATTGAAATGCTAGTTTCTGCCTTTTAGGATTAAATGTCTAAGTAAAGGAACCAGCAATCAAGAATAATCCCATAGATTAGCATTTGGTAGTGTAGCAATGAAGGCTTTGGAAAGATATTTAAATGTTTTGATGAGTCCAAAAGAGCAGAATCATAACCTGTAAGCCACCAAAGTCAGTTTACAGGGGAGATGGGCAGCATAAAAAAATAGTAATTGAATAAATCATACAAATGATTTGAATGATGTTAGAAAACACTTCTGAAGGTATCCTGGATAGCAAAGGAAATAAACAAATTGTAACAGAATAAATCAATACAGAGTTCTCATTCAAAGTTCAAATGATCAGGTGCAAATTATCACATTTTGTACACACTGTGTAAAAGCCTGGCTCTTTTGAGAAGTCCATAATCCAATAATAATGATTTGGGATTGTGCCAATTTTATATGGCATTGTTATCTTAATAAAGTCGTTACACTTATTGTTAATCTTCTTGACGCTTTTACAATTTCACAATTGCAAAAAAAAAAAAAGCATGAGCATAAGATCCCTTTTAATTTTTTTAATACTCTATTCTTTCTTGATTAAAAAAAAGCATTAAATACAGATAGGTCAGGATGGAATAAGATGGTGAGTTGCAAGAATTGAAGATAAAAATGTTATTTGATTAGCTCGTTTGCAAACAATAAGTGTCAACAGCTTCCTAGACCTTGTCAGAATCTCTTTTAAGAATGCAAATGTACCCTTTTATCTTCTGTTGCCCTTTTATTAAAACAACTGAAAAGACATTGCTAATAAACAAGACAATTAAATGGAAATGATGTCATCTCCTGGCATTCATTCACATTAATGAGCCTTGCCAGTCTTCTAGTATAAAACAGTAATGGCTGGAAAGCAATAATATTCAAAATTGCATTAGCAGACAATGACCCAAGAAGACGTTGCGATGGCCTTTCATATTGGGTTATTGTACATGACATTTTAAACAAATGACCCAAGTCTTATTTTTATTGTGAAACAGTGATTATTTTTACTATCTACTAATGAAATAACCATGAAGCCTAAGGTATATATACAGAAAGCACAGATCACTGTGTAATGATGACATTATGCACCAATCTATGAAGTGCTTTGGTAAAGGTTACTTAGGTTTTGTCCCCTGAGTATCACTATCCCAAATACAGAGTAGTTTTTCTCCAAAGAAAAGAATTGGCAGAACAGAAAGGGGTGCTTCAAAAAAAAAAAAAAAAAAAAAAAAAAAAAAAAAAAAAAAAAAAAAAAGCAGAGGTTAATTCTGCCAATTTCCCAGTTAATCCAGGATTTGAAGAAAGGACAAATCTCAGATTTCCTGCACACTTCTGAGTGTATCTTATAGATTTTTGGCTGCTAATCATGAACCTCTAATTCAGGGGTGTCAAACTGGATTTCTTCGAGGACCAGATCAGCATTGTAGTTCCCTTCCGCAGGCCAGTGGGGGGGGCGGGGCGCGGGGGGGGGGGTGACGGGACGGACGCCTCTTGCTCACCCTGCCAGCCAAAACAGGATGTGGGGGGCACGCGCGTGGCCCCTTCTGCCCCATTTTTGGCCTGCCCGGCCTCCTGCAGCACTCTGCTGGCTGAAAACGGGCCGCGCGGGGCGTCCACATGGCCCATTTTTGGCCGGCAGAATGCTGCTGGAGGCCGGGGAGGCCAAAAACAGGCCACATGGGGGCCCCGCGAGGCCTCTGTGCAGCCCATTTTTGACCGGCAGAGTGCTGCTGGGGCAGGAGAGGCCAAAACCAGGCCACACAGGCCCCCTACGAGACCTCCGCATGGCCCATTTTTGGCCAGCAGAGGCACCGCGCGGCGGTCCTTTGATATTTCCAGGCTGGCTCTGCGGGCCAGATTTAAGCACCCTATGGGCCGAATCCGGCCCCTGGGCCTTTAGTTTGACACCCCTTCTCTAATTTAACCTATCGCATACCATTTAAGTTTGGATTTTAATACATTCCTCTCAATTGATGCCCATTCGTTGACGATGGTTTCTTAATAACATGACAGATTTTCACTATTTAATCCCCCCCCTTTTTTATTAGTATTGTTTTCTAGTCACATCAGATAGCAACAGAGCATAATGCCTGGTAAACTGATTTCATAAATAAATGTCATTATGTAGTGGCCCTTTTCAGCATAACATTTGTGGAACAAAACACTGTTCAAATGTTTTGGTCCTAATTATCTTTTTCTCATTTTTGTCTGTCTGTTCTTTGCTGAAGATGGATTTTCTTTTGTACAGCTGCCATAGAAGGAGATTCTTGGGGTATTTCTCAGCTACAGAATAAGTATCATTGGAACTCAAACACCCCCCTGGGCATTGTTATCTCCTTAACACATTCCCACATATGCTTTCAGATTATTTTTATATGGAAATCAGGGGCTTACTTCTCACCTCTCTGTTTCTGCAAGTGGCATTACTCTATAAAGCATCCGTTTTAGGAATGTTAGATATAATATTCTTCTTCCACTAAGGCAGCTATTATTATTAAGACTCTATAAAAAGATTACACTTTACTGGGTGTCTAGGTGAAAGCAAATGTATGTAATGGTTACCATGTACACATAGAATGCTTTCAATAAATATTGCAAATAAGATTCAAAAGTAGTTCATGAGAAATTGTATTAAGAAAGGACACATAACTTACAATTATATGATTTGCGTCCTAACAGAGATACATGTCCTTGAGCTTAAGAGGGAAGTCTCTTTGGTAATGAGTGCCCGGTGGGAAAAGTTGAAGAGAAGGTGAAGAGAAAGAGGTATTAAAAATGGAATTCAATAATAGAACATAGAATAATAGAGTTGGAAGGGACCTTGGAGGTCTTCTAATCCAACCTTTTGCTCGAGCATATCTGCCTTATATCATATTAGACAAAATTGTCCAGTCTCTTTTTGAAAGCCTCTAGTGATAGAGCACCCAGAACTTCTGAAGGCAAGCTATTCCATTTGTTGATTGCTCTCACCATTAGGAAATTTCTCCTTAGTTCTAGGTAGCTTCTTTTCCTGGTTATTTTTTTGTCTTGCCTTTTGGTGCTTTGGAAAATAGTTTTACCCTCTCGCCTTTGTAGGAGCCCCTCAAATATTGGAATAGTGCTATAATGTCATGACATACCCACTTCCTGTAACCGTTCTTCATATGTTTTAGCCTCCAGCTCCCTAATCATCAGTTATTCTCTGCACTCCTTCCAGAGTCTCAACATCTTTTTTGTATTGTGGTGATCGGAACTGGATGCAATATTCCAAGTGTGGTAGAATTAGCTATACAAAATTTCAGAAGAATATTTGTCAGGAGACTCGGGAAAAATCATAAGGAAACCGATTGGGAAGAAGAAGAAAGAACAGTATTAATTTCAGTCTGCTTGCATGGTCAGGAAAGGCATGCTTTGTCATTGAATAACTGGGGCAATATTAATTCTTCTGTTAGGGCAGGGGTGGGTTCTAACTTACCTCACTGCCAGTTCACTTCCTCCTGCGCCACATGGCCACGCCTCATGGGCACGCGTACGTGCCTCATGCAAAAAAAAACAAGCTGAAAACAAGATGGTGACACATGTGCAGTGCCGGAAACTCAACTTAAAATATTTCTAAAAAAAAAATTCAAAAAAAAGATGGCGGCGCCCACGGACCGGCACTGACCGAACCGGATTGGTGACGTCATCGTGATGTCACCAGCGGGTCACTACCGGTTCGGGTGAACCGGTCCGAACCGGGAGGAACCCACCTCTGTGTTAGGGTTAATACCAGGGTTTTCAGTAATTAAATATTTTGAAAGAAAGAGACTCCGCCAGACTGTAAGAAAATCAGAGAAGCAATGTATGGTAAGGATGAGTAACTCTCAATATTTAATTGCTGACAAGGGCAATAATGTATAATGAGAAAAAGATCTCAAGAGGGGTGGGAATTCCTAAAAACAAGAGAAATATTTTAAATATTTTTAAATATTTAAATCATAATTGCAAACAATTCCAATGAGAAAAGAAAAACAGGCCAACAGAAAAATTCAATTTATCCACAGAAAAAAATATATATAGGACATCTGAAAACAAACAAAGCAAAAAGATGAATGTAAAAGACTGAAGGAGAGGATAAGTTACCAAGGAAGAATGAATACAAACAGCCTGAAATAGTCATGATGATGTCAAGAAAACTAAGATGAGTTCAGAATGAGCTCAGGTTAATGAAGGCTGCTAAGAACAACAAAAAAGCTTGCTTTGTTGTTTTCAAAATAAAAAGGTGTGTGTGTGTGTGTGTGTGTGTGTGTGTGTGAAATCACTTTACCAATTGCTCAGTGAAGGTGGCAAATGCAAGTATATGTGGTCTTAAAGAAGCACTGCTACTCAACTCTTACTTTGTCTCAGCCTTCTTGAATGAGAATCTTTGTCAAGAGCAACATTAAAGAGGCAGAACTGAAGTTTGAGACTGGCAGAAATATGTTCAGGGAATATTGATTTAATGTGGTAATATGAATGATATCCTCATTTATTAAAGAAAGCCGCTAGTGATTAGGCCTAATCTCATATAGTATTTCTGAAAAATCTGAGAGAATTGGGGAAGTGTTAAGTGATGAGAGAATAGATATTCCTCTCTTCAAAAATCCAGGATCCAATGTACTTCAGACTAGTCAATCTGAGGTTGAGACCTGTGAAGATTTTGGTGTAAATCATAAATAGATCAGTCTATAAGCACCTTGAAAATCATGAGGTAATTACCAAAAATGGGCATGTATCATGCTCTACTAAAACTGAGCATTTTTCAATCTATTGCTAAAGTAAACAAGGCTGAGTTTCAAGTATATCCTCCTTTCAGCAGATCCAAATGGAGGGATTATTTTGTGGGGATGGGGGAGCAATGGATTATGAAGATTCCCAGATAGAGCTGCATTCAAACAAAATCATGTTGTGTGTGTGTGTGTGTGTGTGTGTGTGTGAGGTCGACGGTAGACAGTCTAAGGTTAAAGTTTTGGGGGTTATATATGTTATATTCATATTTTAAAAAAATAACCATGAATTTTATGGAAAGCTGCTGAAAATATTTGTACTGTATTCAGCAAAACTTCAGAATGTATGTATCTGCGTACACAGACCAGAGGTGGGTTGCTGCCGGTTCGGACCGGTTCATTAGAACCGGTAGCGGAAATTTACTGCCGCTCACCAAACCGGCAGCAAAGACTGGTGGTCCACGCCCCTGAACTGGTTCTCCGGTCACCGCGGCTTGAAAAATAACCCTCTGCACATGCGCAAAGGCTTCTGCACATGTGCAGAGGGTCATTTCTGGGTGTTGTGCGCGATGCGACGGGGGCGCGCGCGCAAGTGAAGCGCGCGTGTGCAAAACTCGCACTTCCATCGCGATCAGAACCGGTAGGGAAGGTAAGTAGAACCCACCCCTGACACAGACACATTTATAAATGTCTATATTAGTGAAAGTTGGGAATAAGGTGGGTATATTAAAGGAAGGTTTATATTATGTCCTTGACTTTCTTTTCTTTTCTTTTTAAATTAAAGAATGATGCACAAAGCTGGTGATATAAACTAGTGTCCTATTGTTATTTTGGACTTGTCTCCCATACCTTCCATTAGTGTGAACAATGAATTGTAAAAATTTTAGTCTAAAACAGCAAAAAGACAGCAGGTTGTCTATTCTTAAATAAAATTGCAGTTGAGTAGATGCAAAACTCAAATATATCAGACACAGATGGATTTAAACAACCCTAGTCAATTGTATCATACAGGGTAAACTGATAATGCTGTATTACAGGAAATTTTTTTTGTTCCTTTTCAGTCAGTGTTGTTTCTTGGCAACATTTCTTGGAAGCATTTCCACAAGAAATTGATGATGATGTTATCCGTTCAGTTGTGTTTGACTCCTGGCAATTCTATGAGACAGGTCTCTCCACATCTTCCTCTCTTGCACTACTTCTTTAAGTTTTTCTACACTCTGGCTGCTGTCAGCTTTGATGGTGACAAGAAATTGACAACTGCTTTTTTGTTAAGGCTGAGGGACAGTTTGTTGGTTTTATCACATTTTTTACTAGTTGTTTTACTCTTTTGTGCATGCATGCCTTCTAGTCAATATTGACTCCTGACTATTGCCTGCACAAATTTCTGCACTTTTCTTGGCAAGATTTTGGAGGTGGTTTGCCATTATCTGCTTCCTAGGGCCGCAAGAGAGTGACTCATTTGTGCTGATTTTGTGCCTAAGGCAGAACTAAAACTCACAGTCTCCTGGTTTTCAGCTTGCCATCTTAAGTCCTATACCAAACTGGCTCTCATTGAAATATTGCTTTTGAAATATTTCAAGTTACTTGAAATGGGGGTGGGGGGACTGACAAAAATGCCATGTAAAAGTATAGTGCCTATTAAGAGAGAGTATAGATAGAGAGGCATCCAACTCTTAAGGGAACTTGCCTTCCAGTTTCTCATTCAGTCATGTTCTTGAACTTAATGTTTTTGTCCTTGTTCACATTCTCTCCCTGACTATTACAGTATTTCTAAAACAGGAACAAAAAGTGAGCAATGTCAATAAGGGGTTATTTGACATCCATGGAATCTGTTCCTCCCTAAGGGAATTTCAGAGTTTGCAGTTAAGAGTTAACAATGCTTTCTTTCTATCCCCTGAGCTACTTCATCATTTTACAGCAGGTACATTTTCTTCTCAGTGGGTGAACTATATGATAAACCATAGGCAAACTTTTGAAAAACTGCAAATACTGACACTTTACTGCATATGTAACCATAACAATTGAAAGTACTAATTTTCTAGCTCATATAATATGTGTAAGTATGCCTTAGCAACACTCATGGGGAATGTAATTTAGAAGTGTCTCAATCTTCCTTACCTCAAGCAGAGAATTTCCTGCCACATGCTTAACAAAAAGCCAGCTGTCTAAGACCAGGTGCTTATCTTTGGCAAGTGCCACACTCTCCTTTTTCCAGAAAGTTGTTTCAGAAAATGTTTGTAATGTTCTTTAACTTTCCCATGACAGGTTTGCTCAGTAGAGAGGATGGTAGCTTTAGAAGTCCCACAGGTAAGTGAAAATATCTAACAAAATACTCTATGGTTTTCTAAGGCCACTGCAGAGACTGTGATATGCTCGCCATGTAAAGAAGGTCAGTTTGCAGAATTTTCTCCAAACAGTACTAGTTGTTCTTATTTTCTGATAGCTATTATCCTCTAACTTAGGGGTGGGTTCTGGATCCTTTTGCTGCCGGTTCACTCAGGGTCGCGCCGTGCACACGCGCGCCCGCTTCACGCGCACCCGCACGCCCACAGCAATAAAAAATAGCTTCTGCGCATGCACAGAAGCAAAAATTAGCTTCTGCACAGAAGCAAAATCCAAGATGGCGGTGCCCATGGAGACACCGGCAGAACCGGCTCCATGACGTCATCACCGATTTACTAACGGTTCTAAAGAATCGGTTAGAAATGGTAGGAACCCACCTCTGCTCTAACTCCAAGTGGTTTAGGCTTGAGCATTATTGTTTTGATTATTATTTAACAGACTGATTGCACTGCTGCCTACCAAAATGTCACAAGAGCTCATAACAGAAAACTGGTATAGTAAGACAACTTAAAATAGTACGCAAAACCAAAAGCTCAGTGAAAAAGTCTTTGCTCAACTCCTGTGACTTCATATACATGATCATGCAGCCTCTCGGCAAAGTAATGCAGAGTAGTTTGCCTTCTGAGACAGCCACAGCTCTAGCTGACAATCCTGATACTCCCAACCTACCCCAACCCTACCCCAGGTGGTAATCAGATTTGACCCTGTTGAGTTTCTAAGTCTACCAAAATCTTACCTTGTGGTAAGATGGGTGGCCAAAATTTTGATAGATACATAGATAGATAGATAGATAGATAGATAGATAGATAGATAGATAGATAGAGATAGATAGACAGACAGACAGACAGACAGACAGACAGACAGACATATCTCATACAATCATCTCAGTAAACAGAAGGGATCATATCAATATTGTTATATATTGAAGGTACATAGTTTACTGTCAGGTCCTCCATTCTGGCGGGAGAATGGAGAGCCCTGATTGGTTGATCTCACTGACAGCTCGGTATATAAAGCCGGCTGTCAGAATGCCCTGTTGCTGGAGTCTTGAGACACTCACAATAAAGAGCTGTTGTACCCAACCTGTCTCAAGCGTCTTCTGTGCCAGAATCCAACAAATATTATGAGACAAATAAAATGGCAGACTACAATATATTTATTATTGCTATTTGTGATAATCACAATATTGAAATCAGCTCTACTACGCTGCCACTGCTAACAATGAGTCTAACATCAAGCAGTGATTGGCACATTTCTCCTGCTCCTGGAGAAATTTGGCTTAATGATTTTGTCTCCTTTATCCACAAATAAGAAGTGGTCATATAGTACAATTAATCAGTCCAGTTAAAGAACTAGTAATTATTTTTGCATGATATTCCAAGCTTCTTTAGTTTTAACTTTGGCTAGTTTTTTGTGGCCTGTTCGGTTAGTTTATAGTTCAGTATGTTGTATGAATCTAGGGAACAGATTAATTCTGCTGAAGGATGTCATATAAAAAGTCACTTGGTGAAAACTGTTGAGAGGTCCTTTGTTCAATCTGATCTACATTCTAGCAAATTGCTCTTCAAATCAAACGGCAACAGTAGGCATCAGTATCAATCAAGGTTTACATCAGCGGTGGGTTGCTCCCGGTTCGGCCCATTTCTTAGAACCGGTGGCGGGAGGCTCCGCCCACCTGCCCAGGATGCTTCTGCGCAGGCGCAGAAGTGTCATGCGTGCAAGCGCGCACGTGAACCGGTAGCAACGGGTTTTAGAACCCACTACTGGTTTACATACTTACTTGGTCTTATTTCCAATAAACTGGAAATACAAATTTAATAGAGAACATCACCAATTGTCATTCTTGGAACACTGAAGAGAATTTGAGTGAGATGTTTGAAGGATGTTAAAAGGATGCAATAATGTAATTATTCTTAAGCATCTTAGTGAACCTCAGACCCTTCTTCCTACAGTATCTGACTAATGGACTGACTGATATCTGGCTGATGGATGAATATGAGATAACTTGTAAGATGTTTGGAATGCATGTCCATACTATAGATGTGTTACATTATTTACTCCCCTTCTAAGTTATATTCCCAATTTGATTCAAACTATGTACAAACTTAATACTAGAGTCAAACTTTAGTATCTATCAAAAAAATAACAACCCCCCCCAAACTGAAATTGTATAGCCATCCCACTCTTACAATTTGTGTTCCAGATTTCTGAATCTTGGTTTTTAAAAATGTAGCAGATAAAATAAAAGGATAACTGTAGGAGGAACCATAAACACTTCCTGAACCATTCCTTCTGTTAGCTAGAACAATAAGAAAAAAATTGTCAATGATTCATTTGTTCCTCCCTAGAAATTCTTTGTTAATCTAAGTGACATGTTTAAAAGAGGCATTTCATTGGATGAAAACTTTGTTCATCCAATGAAAGCCACTGTGGATACCTCCGCCTGTTTAATAAACAACAGTATAAAGATCTAACAAAACTGGTGTTCTGGAAGGCCCCACTGTATAATATTCATTAGGGTGAAAATATAATTAATTGTAATAAAATTCTATAACAGTCAAATCCAATAGAAGGATGTGCAGAATTCCCTTTGTTGCAGTGAAGTCTATAAATTCTAAGGAAAATCCCTTCTTTTGAAATTGTTGAACTGATGATATTCTTAGGAGGAAGCAAAGTTTACTTAGCAGATGATTTTAAAAAATGAAGCTATGTAATGACTTTCAAAGAACTGGAAACGTATAATGAGCCATAATAAAGCAGTTTTTATCACAGATGTTCATTATACATCTGGGGATACTTAGCATTTCATGTATTTGGGAAGGTTGTTTGAAAGGGCAGCTGAACCATGTTTCTGCAATACTACATTCACAAATACAGTCATGCTCCTAAACTCCTGGGTGGGTATCACCAAAAGAAGATTATTGTTTTACCAATTAATCCAGTTTAGTATATGGAACAGAGCTGATGGGAGATTTTTTTTCTACTCTGGATTATGTTTTTGAATCTTTTTAATTAAGGTGGGGAGGCCAAGCTCAGAGGCTGAATACAGAGATAACCTTGAAGAAGGAATGTGAACATGGTTAGGTAAACACCAGCTCAGTCCTGAGAAATAGGGAAGGATGAGGGGGGGAAAAATCAACATTACACTGCATTGATTCTCTTTGATGTAAGAATGAGTAGACCAGTAGATTAGTAAACACTGGTAGGTTTTCAAAATCTTGTTATTATATTCTTCAACAACAGAGTTGAAGTCTTTCAAACAAGTGTTTGTTTCCTGATCTGAAAGACAAATGGCTGTCTAATCTCTTCTTAACACCTCTATTAATGGAGCAGCCAAAATTTCTGGCGGTAAATTGTTCCACTAATTACTTGCTTTCACTGTTAGAAAATTTCTCCTTAGTTCTAGGTTGGATCTTTTCTTGATAAGTTTCCATCCATTACTTCTCTTCCTGTTTTGGAGAAAAGGTCAACCTCATCTTCTTTGTGACAGCCTCTTAGATATTGGAAAACTGCTATCATGACACCCCTAGTCCTTCTCTTCGTTAGACTACACATACCCAATTCCTGTAATGGTTTTCATATGTTTTAGCCTCCAGTCCCCTAATCATCTTTGTTGCTCTTCTCTGCACTCTCTCTAGAGTTGCAACATCTTTTTTTGTATCATGGTGACCAACAGTGGATGCTGTGATGACCCGGGACAAGGCACGAAGGCAACACAGCCAGCTGATAGTTCAAAACTTTATTGCTCCAACTTTCCCCCAAATGCTCCCACGTTTATAGCAAGTCCCAGAGCAAAGTGCTCACACACACACACACAGCAGCCTCTGGCTGCGAGGAATCCAGCAACACGCTGTTAGCACAACAGCTTCAAAGAAAGAAGTCCAATGAGGCAAAGGAACAAGACAATGAGTCCACGACGAAGCAAGTAATAAGGCAATGAGTCCATGAAGCAAGGAACAAGTCAAGAAGTCCTGCAACCTCCAGATGTCAGCAATGGCACACAAAACTCCATGAATTCAGTGTTTGTTCCTGACAAATGCCCCTCCCCACAGTGTCTCCTTAAGTCTCAGTCCCCAGGTGTGCCTTATGAAGAGGGGCGGGGCGCTCTCCTCCCGAGTCGTCGGGTCAGCCTGCGCTGTTCCCCCCTCCTCTCCACTCTCTGTGGTCGGGGATCAGGAGGGGGCGGTCCTTGCTCATCGCCTGAGCTCCATCATACTTCACCTCCAGTGCTTGCCCTCTCTCAGTCACATCCTGCCCCTGTTCCTCCCTGCTGGCAAGCCATCCCAATAGCAATAGCACTTAGACTTATATACTGCTTCACAGTGCTTTACAACCTGCTCTAAGTGGTTTACAGAGTCAGCATATTGCTCCCAACAATCTGGGTCCTCATTTTACCCACCTCGGAAGGATGGTGTTGTGGCCCGCCAGCGACCCGTGCAGCTGGTTGCGGACTCCGACAGCGAAGAGGCTGTTGTGGTGATGCGCCGGCGGCCTGTGCAGCTGGTACCCGAGTCGGACAGGGAGGAGGTTGGTGTGGACTCGGTGCCAGAGGCAGAGATGCAGCCAGGGCCTTCAGAACCTCCAGAGGCTCCCATCACTGATGAGGAAGAAGAAGAGGAGCCTATTCTGAATGCACGGGCACGCAGAGCTGTCAAGAGGCAAAAATGGTTACTCAGGAGGAGAG
>QLTV01004416.1:2598303-2614974 GCA_003457575.1 Thermophis baileyi | reverse complement strand
TCATTTGTTGAACTTCTTTGATTGTTTGTGCTTGGACTCTTGCCAACTGTTAAGATGTTAATTAACAGTTGGTGCACCGAAAGGACTTATTTATGATTTCAAGGACTTTAACAAACACGACTGCTAAGAGAGTATTAGTAGTTTAAAGAGTATTAAACAAGGTTTGTTTGTATGTTGCTTGTGTTGTTTTTCTCGGTTCAGCAGCTGGGACAGAACAGATGGAAGGCTGAGTCAACCTTGAGCCTTGTGAGATTCGATCTGCCAAACTGCCGGCAGCCGATGAGCCGCAGAAGTAGCCTGCAGTACTGCACTCTAACCACTGCGCCACTGCAGCAATCCCGAGTGGCCCAGGGCTGCCTGGTCCTGCTCCTCCCCACATTCCTCCAAAGCCAACGAGGCCGTCCCCTCGAGTCGGCCGCAGCTCCGGCTCATCCTCCTCCACAGATTCAGGCTCCGACGGGGACATGAAAGATGCAGTAATCTAAGTATGGTCTTGCCAAACCTCATATAAAACTCCCATTGGTATTCAATCTATATTAATTCATCAGCCATTCAATGCTGACCCTTTCTCTTCCACACACAGTTCTTATGTAACACATTTCAACTGTATTCAACTTATTTTTATATTTCTTCTGATATCCACAATATAACAATGTGGCCAGAAGCAGTCTGCTACTCTCCACTGTTTTAGCTTCCATCAACAAATCTACATTTCTTGAATCAAGCCACGGACAATCCATTTACCTTTCTACCACTTTTTGTACATCTTATAATTTACCCATCCATTTCTCCACCTTTAGTAAATATTCTATCAAGATACTCAAAAAAATCATCTACTTGTTCTAATTTTTCATCATTTATGTATAACTCCATTTTCTTTATCAAACACAACCAATGTGATCTTGAGTACATTAATATTTAAACCATCATTCTCACTGCATCATACAATCTATTGAACATTTGTTGCAAATCATTTATATTTTCCATCAAACTTTATTTATCACATTCATTCATTTTTCAGTGAGGTGCTGAAGAAGAAAAATCTGGCCTGCACATTCTCTGCCTAGTCTAAAGTTGCTCTGCAATCCCCAAATTTTGCTCATGTCAGCTGTCATATCCCTTAATCAAAAAGCTGTTAAATGTGTTTCATGTACAGGGAGTCTTTGACTTACAACAGTTCATTTAGTGACCATTCAAAGTTACAACGGCACTGAAAAAGGTGACTTATGACCATTTTTCACAGTTACGACCTTTACAGCATCCCCATGATCATGTGATCAAAATTCAGATGCTTGGCAACTTGTTCATATTTATGACGGTTGCAGTGTCCCAGGGTCATGTGATCCCCTTTTGCAACCTTCTGACAAGCAAAGTCAATGGGGAAGCCTGGCTCATTAACAATTGGGCTACTAACTTATCAACTGCAGTGATTCACTTAACAACTGTGGCAAGAAAGGTCATAAAATGGGGCAAAATTCACTTAACAAATGTCTCACTTAACAACAGAAATTTTGGGCTCAGCTGTGGCATAAGTTGAGAACTACCTGTACAGTTAACAAACCAATTTCCCTTTTATTTTTGCATTCTGTCTTGCTACTCTTCTCTTTGTATAGAGAAAGAGCAATATTTTCCTCCTATTGTCAGATACTGAAACAGCCTTTACACATGCATTAGCTAAGTTGCATAAGCAAAACACACCCATTTTTTTCAATTATAGTTTCTAATGCTGGCTGAAGAATTCTGGGAGTTGAATTCCACGCATCTTAAAGTTGCTAAGGTTGAGAAACACTAGTGTGGGCCAACATTCTCACAGTATTTATGACTTTTTTCCTTAAAGCACTAAGAGAATGTCATTAATATAATATAAAATATGAGGACTGAGGATGGGAGGTAAGGATTAGAAATCAGCTATTTTAGTCCCTGTTCAGTGGAGGAATCTACAGAATCCAAAACAGATGGCCATCCAGTTTTTGTTTAAAATTGTTCAGAAAAAAAGAGTACACTACTTGTGAGGCAATTTGTTCTACTGTTAAACGGCCCATAGGATTAGGAAATTTTTCCTGGTGTCCACCTCATATCAGCTTCCTTGTAATTTAAACCCTTAACAACTCTGTCCCCTGTTTCTACATGATAACCCTTTAGTAACTCAAAGACAGCTATTAAGTTCTCCTCAAATCCTACCTTCTCTAGGCTAAACATAACCAATATCTTCACCATCCCTCATAGATTTTTCTTTCCCAGCATCTTGTCTTAGTTGTCTCCACTGGACGTGGTCCAATTTGTCAATGTCCTTCCTAAAGTGCAGTGCTCAGACCTGGACACAGTATTTATCTGTCGAAAGCTGAATGGAGAGAATGGATGATTTTTCTTGATCTAGCATTATACTTCTGCTGATGCTGCCTAGGACTGCTTGTCCCTTTGTTGTTGTTTTTACTGCTACATTGTGTTGGCTCTTGTGAAACAAGCAGATCTTTTTATAAAACACCAAACATTCATTCTGGGGTCTCTGAATGGCTTGATCTTTTTTTTTTATTTCTCTCAGCTCATTTCCACCCCTTCATTCATGTCACCTAATAGGATATTTTCCCCCTGGACTGTATCCATTCAGAGTATTTTTTTTTCCCCAGAACTCATTTCTGGTTCTTCCATTATTACCATTCACTGAAATGTGTACTTGCAGCCTTAACTGATCTATGAACATTTACCTTTATACGTAATCACAATAAATAAATCACACCAATGTATACTTTCTGATATATTTTTGGGCCCATTCATTCACAATTAAGTTTTCCTCTTCACTTCCCTGAATATATTTACCAAATCACTTCCAGAAGATCAGATGATTTCCATTCGGATCAATTACATCTGTCCTCTTTTCTCTTAGTTTGACAGATTTACAGTTTCAGTATATTATTTCTTTCATTTTATTTGTAATTTGTAATTTTATCACATACTCCTCTTGCATTCTAGCCTGCATACTCCATGCTCCTCCCCTGAGAGATCCACAGATATTGACTTCCATGACCATTATGTCTTAATCAATATGGCCTGCATTTTGTAATATGGAGAAGCTATAGACTAGTCACACCAATGCCACAATAGGTATGGTCTGAAAGCAGAAGGGACAGTACATTTATCTATCAAAAGAAAGTAATAGTAGAAGAACCAAAATCTCTGCTAACTCTTATAGAGATACACACAATATATCTGGATAATTTGGGGGTTGTTTCCCTCCTTTTAAAACATGTCTAGAATAAAATGGCATGTTTAAGTGGTCTTATGGCCAACCCAAAGATAATCTCTCCACATTATATACTTGCATAAAAGAAAATCGTCCCAAAAGCTTTGTATGGATAACTCTGCCCCTCTCAGAGCTATTTAGCTTCTCATATGACCTTGTTTCTGAAACCTAACTCATAAAAGCAACTTAATAAACCTCCTGGACCTGAAATGAACATTTTGATGACACTATGAATACAGTATATGCTAAAGATCTCCTATTCCATTTTTCTATAACCATAAACAGATACGCTTTAATGGTCGAATGCCTTTACCTTAAAAGATTGCAATTTAGCTCCCCAGAGCTATAATAATAAAAACTGCTGACATTCTGTTTTTATTTCTTAGAGTAAAAAACTGTCTTACAAAGGAATTTCCCTTCCCCACAATATCTATGGCAAAATAAAATGAAGTCTGGCCTCTCAGTTAAATATCTTCATTAAAAAGCTTTCCTTCCCCTCCCCCTTTTTTTTAGGGTGGGGAAGACAACAATTAAGTGTTGAGCTACATGAGTTATATAACTTGTGAAGAGAAAGTATATTTATATAAGGTCTACTTTTGGGTAGAAATAAAACAAAGAGTTGAAACTAGAACTGGTTTGATAACATTACTATTGGTTTAGTGTACTTGTGGGTTTGGCCTACCCTTCAAGTTCTTGAGGAATTACAACATGCAAGGTATGTGTAGAAGACGTTTGTCAAGTACACATTATAATGCAAATTTACAAAATGTTGCACTTTTGAACCAAATCACATTTATCTGAATCCCCTTCCCTTTCCAAGTAGGTTGAAGCTGCCATGATTGATGTTTGCAGTAGAATGAAATACCAACAGTACTTTTCCCCAAGGAATTAAAATATGGAAATAAAATCAGATCAATTACTTTATTGATGATTTAATCTTTGGTTGAAGATGAGAGTTTAAGATGCTTGCAATTTACACTCAAGTTCAAAAATCCCAAGATGCTGCAATAAGTTAATACATCTTAAATCTCATTACTAGAAAAAAATATTCTATATAACACTTGTTTTACAGATTAGCTCCATAAATCCAATACTTCTCTGTATTTCTTGCATCCTTGCAAAGCCATCTTGCAGTACTTTTTAAATTGACTCAGACTCTGTTAAAAAAAAAAATGAACTAGAACATATGCTAAAAGCTAGATGAATAAAATCCAGCTGATAGGGTTGACAATGTCACCCCTATGTCACCACATTCTGCACCAGCTGAAGCTTCCAGATACTCTTCAAAGATGATTCCATGTAGAGCACATTACAGTAGCTCATCTGGGAGGTGACCAGAGCTCAAGTGACTGTGAGCAGAGCTTCCTAATCCAAGAATGGGTACAATTGGTACACAACACAAAGCTGTCCAAAGGCCCTCTTAGTCACATCTGCCACTTGTGCTTTGAGCAGGAGTTGCAAGTCCAGGAAGATCCCCAAGTTGTGCACCAAGTCTGTTTGGGGCAGTGCAATCCTCATCCAGTACCAAAGATGACATAGTCCCAGAATTAGTAGGTCCCCAAACCCAGAGCAAGGATTTAGTTGGAGCCTATGGTTCCCCATGCAGATCCCTACAGATTCCAGGCACTGGGATAAGATATCAACAGCATTGTTCAATTTGCCAGGGGCAGAGATGTATAATTGGGTATCATCAACAATAGATAAGCTCATCCAGCAGCTTCGAGTAGATACTGAAATGGAGATGAGAGAGCACCAAATCCTGTGGAACCCTACATAGTAGGGTCAAGATGAGATATTTCCTCCCCAATCACCATTGACAGGTATTGATCTCAGATCCCATACTGTGCCACCCTCTCCTAAACCAGATGGTACAATAGTCAATAGTATTAAGGGCCACTGAGAGGTCAAGCAAATCTAGGATGGATGCACAACCACCATACCGCTCCAATCAGAGATCATCTAAAATGCAACCAGTACCCATTCCTATCTCATCCTCTTGACTGAAGGGGATCCAGATAATCCACTTCATCCAAGCTGATGCATAACCACTTTCTCCACCACCACCTCTAAAAATGGAGGGTAAGATATTGGATGAAAATTGTCCAATATCATGGGTTTCAACAACGATTTCTTGAGGGGGTGGGTGCGCAAACCAACACTTCTTTAAGAAGCAAAGGAAAAAAATCCTCATCCAAGGAAGAATTAACTATCACTAGAACCCACTCACATGACATCCGCTGGGCAGCTTTAATTAGTGAGGAAGAGCATGATTCTAAGGAGTAGGTAGCTGAGCTCACAGTGATGATGACCCTGTTTACTTCCTCAGGCCAGGTTCAAACAATTTCCAGATAGCAGAGCAAGAGTCAACCCCAGCCATCTTCCTAGGACCCTCAAAATGGTTGGTGTCCAACTGCCACTGAATTTGAGCAAATTTATCTGGCAGATGTCAAGTAAACTTTCTTCTGCACAATTCTCAGGAGCATTCTCCAAGCCCACTTGTGCCCACAAGAGGATACAGGTTACCCCCAAAAAAGGGCTATGGGGTGGCTATCTGTGGGTACATAAAGGCAGAGAAGTATTCTCACTTTGCTACTTTACCCCCCTGAAGTAGGCCTTAATACACAGAGTCCTTCGGGAGTTGGGTGGCATATAAATTTATTAAATAAATAAATATTAAATAAATTAATAGCAGTTCTTACCTGTGTTCAATCAAATTCATCCTTCGTTGAATTTCAGTGGTGCTCTAGATGACTCTTTTCCTGTTTCATCTTCCTCAGCTCAGCTCTTCTGCATACCACGAGAAATGATGGGATTTATTAGGAATGGAGTATGACATGTTTGGATTCATTTAGGCAGGCAAGGAATGCAAGTGAATGTTGTGATTTGCAGCTTCCCTGGCTTCTATTGCTTCAATTGATGCTCAAGAAGAGATTTCTAATTTTGTTAGAAATTTTGTTGGAGTGTTTAGCGGTGATGGTAATATATTGCTAAGTGATAGTAATGCTTCTGAGAATTTGTTGGAGAATTTTCCTTTCCCTGGCGAAATTTGGATTTCACAAATCTAATTATTCTGCTCCACTTGTAAGGCAAATTTTGAAAAAAAAATTGTGCTCCCATTTATTTTTAACTATGCTAATTCTCTTTAGACAGCCAGTTTGTTGTAGTAGTTAGAGGCACTAGGCTAGAAACTGTGAGACTGTGAGTTCTAATCCCATTTTAGGCCAATCATTCTCTCTCAGCCCTAGGAAGAAGGCAATGGCAAACCACTTCCAAATCATGTTGCTAGAAAAACTGTATGGATTTCTCCAGGCAGTTGCCAGAATTCAAGACTGATTCCACACACACAAAGGGAAAGGAACTTTTTAGAGATTACATATTGGGTTTTGGTGCTGTCCTACCTCTAACTGCTCAGGAAGCCATCCTGTTGAGTTTGTGCAATTGCAATTATAAGGGATTGTGAAGATGTGTAAAAGAGATCTAGAGGCCACCATTATTTTAAATAAGAGGGGCCCTCATAATACTAGTCAATCTGATGTTCTTTCAAGCTGTTTGTACATCTACCAACTGAGACATGCTGTCTTATTGTCCTGAAGGCAAAACTGACACTGTTGCACTTGTGTGTGCTATGCTTACTTCCTTATTTATAAAATAAGGGTTCATTGATAAAACAAAATCTTCCTATGAAGATACTGTTTGTCTTCTGACGGTGCTCATGGTCAGTCCTTGCTCTGCCAGACCTCTCTCTTTATTTCATAGTTTTGTATAATGCTATTCCTCCAGATTTGTCAGAACACTCATGTTTCATGTGTTATTAGCACCCTAAAGCTGGACTTGTTCCTCAAACTGGATTATTTAGGAAATAGCATAGCAAATTGGCAGATATACAGTAATATAAAAAGATGCAAAATGGATTTGACAAGTTGCCTGCAAAGGAAAGAAATGGGCTGTTTCACTTATTTTGACTCATCTTCACACTTTTGGTTAAGAAGCAATCTTAAAGAAAAACACAAGTCTTTACTCATTCAAACAATGACAACAAAATTCAAGCAGATTCATGCTGGTATTCTACAGGGTACCAAATAACCGAAGTATCATTAACGTGCTTTAAATCATTGTAATAATATGTGATTTTTAATTAGATTTAGCAATTACTGTTCATCAATTAATGCTTTCCCAAACTAGGGCTATTACCATTGCCTTGAGCAACCCACTCAGAAGATTTCAAACAGTTTTACATTCACTATGATGAAATAAATAGTACTGTTAATTTTATGAAATTAAATAATTTCCTATGCTATCTTTCAAGTACGGGCATTTGGGGGAAGAACTACATTCAACCAACTCATTGAAAAGCAGGTTTGTACAAGGTTTAAATTAAAAACTTGGTGGATTCTTGTTTGTACAATGGTTTACTCCTTCAGGCTTGCCGGCATTCATGCAACTATTTTTTTGTAAGCCAATGAAGGTAAAGCACTGAGCTGGTATAATATACAGATGGACACTTGGGGAGAATGTAGGTAATTGATATTAAATTTACATTGTGTCACAATTTAAAACAAAACTTTTATAAAATGTTGATGTAGGAGATGACCAGGCTAAACCAAGTGTGGGGTCAAATGCATCATCAGTCTGGAATTTCTATGCCTCCATAAGAGATCTAAGTCCAGCCCTATCAATCCCCCATCAGAGCCTGAATCTGCGGAGGAAGACGAGCCAGAACTGGAGCTGGCGGGGATTGAGGGGGCGGCTTCGTTGGCTTTGGAGAAATGTGGGGAGGAGCAGGCCGAGTCAGGCCAGGACCTTTCAGGATTGGGATGGCTTATAGGCAGGGAGGAACGGGGGCAGGATGACCAAGAGAGGCTAAGCAGTGAACATGAGAGAGTTCATGTTCAGGCGATGAGCAAGGACCACCCCCTCATGATACTCGAGCACGGAGAATGGAGAGAAGGTGGGAACAGCGCAGGCTGACCCAACAACTTGGAAGGAGAGTGCCACGCCTCTCTTCACAAGGCACACCTGGGGACTGAGACTTAAGGAGATGCTATTGGGAGGGGCATTTGTCGGGAACAAATGCTGAACTCATTGAGTGTTGTGTGCCATTGCCGACATTTGAAGTTTCCTGGACTTCTTGCTTTCTTTCTTGTTTCCTGGATTAATTGTCTTGTTCCTTTGCTTCCTGATTCATTGACTTATTCCCTTTGCAGCCGTTGTGCTCACAGCGTTGTGCTGGACTACTTGCAGCCAGAGGCTGCTGGAGGTGTGTGTGTGTATGTGTGTGATCACTTTGCTCTGGGACTTGCCAGAAATGTGAGAGTGTTTGGGGGAAAGTTGGAGCAATAAAGGGGTGGTTTGAACTATCAGCTGACTGTGTTGTCTCTGTGCCATGCCCCGGGTCATCACAAGCCCCCCTTGAAGTCCATTGACTCTTATCTGGTGCAAATTTGCCTTGACCATTAGTAGATCAGATTCTTGTGCAGAGATAGCATGAAATAAACTTGTAATACTTTTGAACTCTATCCTGGCTCCTAATTTCTTGCACCTGACATTAGCATCAGTGGTATATGACATCAGAGAAATTATCTAAAATGCACACAGGGATTTCAAAGCAATGTTGGAAAACTGAAAACATGAGGGCACATTTTATCTATGGTATACTTGTGAAAGATTTAATAAATTTTGGGTACAATTTCATCTGTTAATGCAGAAGAATTTTTAGATAAATATAATGAAATAATCAGAATTCCTTTTATTGGGACTTATGAACAATGAATAATAAAAGACTCCTGGCAAAGTGATTTTGTATACAGTAATTGCAACAATGTTATTATATGTACTATGAAGAAAGAATCATGAAATTTTCACAGTGGGGGAATGGATAATGAACATATCACAATTTGCTGGGAAGGCAGAGATGACCTTCCTAGTCAGGAAAAAAAAAGACTTTTTTGAAAGACTGAAAACTTTATATTGACTTTTTGCTGAAAGGAGAAAAGAAATCATATAGGTCTGAAGTTTTTATAAAATGGGATTAAGTGTGGAACTGAAAGGATTTGTATCCAAGGAGAAAGAGGAATCATAAGGTTGTGTTTATAAGGTTGTAATTATAAGATTATACTGTGAAGCCACACTTGGAGTACTGTGTACAGTTCTGGTCACCATGACACAAAAAGATCTTGAGATCTTAGAAAGTGTGCAGAGATGAGCAACAAAGATCATAAAGTATCAGGACACTGTCGTGAGTGGTTGATGATATGTTTAGCCTATGGAAGAGAAGGATTGGGGGCTCATGATAAATGTCTTCCAGAATTTGAGGGGCTGTCACAAGGAAGAGGGCAATTTATTTTCCATAGCTCTGGAGGGCAGGACAAAAAGCAATGGGTGGAAACTCACCAGAGGAAGATTCAACCTGGAACTAAGGAGAAATTTTCTGACACTGAGAACAAATAATCAGTGGAATTGCTTGCCTCCCAGAGTTCTGGGTGCTCCATCACTGAAATTTTTGAAAAATAGATTGGACAACCATTTGACCAGGATGGTATAGGTTGTGCTGCCTTGAGCAAGTGGGTGGACTGGAAGATCTCTGTGGTCCCTTCTGGGCCCATGATTCTATGTTCTCTGTAATTATCTGTTGAATACTCAGAAATCATTATATTTCATAACTTAGTTTCTTTTCTTTCTTTTCTTGTATCTCTTTATTTCTTTTTTCTTTTTCTTTTGTCTTTTACTTTATTTAAGTAAAGCACTGAACTGCTACTGTGAACCTTGCCCTGTCAGACTGCAGGTGAGTGTCTATAGAGATTCTCAATAATCCAAGTCATGATTGTCCCAAAGGTGCTTTTTCCAACAGGCAACTGGACTTGTTTTGTTTTTTTCTTAATATTTCACTTCTCCAAGAGGCTCTTCCAAGAGGCTCATCACTTGTTTTTGTACATTCCTGTAGAACAATTGCTATCTAACCACTGGGTCCAAGACCTATAAATGGTATTACTGTGTGAATAGCTATGCATCATAAAAACACAGAATATAATAGAACTTGGGGATTACATAGCCCTACCCCTGTCCAGTGCAGGATCCACTAGTTTAGCATCCCTGACAGATGGCCATCCAGATTTCATTTAAACATCTATAGCAAGAGAGTCCATAATTTCCTGAGGTCATTTCTTCCACTGTTTAATAGCTCTGTTAGGACATTTTTCCTGATGTCAAACCTAAATCTATGGAATCTGTATGGGATTAGAGGACATAATGTAATTAAAGGCGTGATACTAAAGAGAGCTTCTCACTTTCCTAAAAAAAAGAAAGAAAGAGAGAAAGAACATTAGTGGCCTAATTTATTTTTCATTAGTCTCTGTTGCATTTTCCTTCACCCCACTGCCTGCCTTCACTGCTATAAAGATGCTGTCTCTTTCACTTTTATTTAGATTCATTTGTAGTCCATTTTGGTTTCAGATTCTTCTCATAAAGCAGCATGGCACAGTTGAGGTTTGTAAAAGGCATTGGAGGAAGGAAGCCTTTGGTAAGCTTGGTTGTTATATGAAACAAAACAAAACAAAGTAAAATAAAGTCCTCCCCTAGGGGCATTTTAAACATTAATAACTTCTTGCATTTGAAGCAGACAAAATAGTAAATGTCATTACACAGCTTAACTCAACATTTCCCCACTCTTCAGCAGGGAAACTGTCACAGTTGTTGCATCTGCAATGTTAAATGCCAAAAAAAGCTGAGAGGATAATGTAAGGCCTGTTAAAAATGGACTATCAAAACAGCCTTCTGCAATCTGTTCCTCTCCTGGTGCATTAGATTCCCATTCCATCAACCCCAGTCTTCTTAGTTCTGTCCTGAGCTATATTTATGTATCAGCCTGTGATCCCTTCATGGGTGGTCATATAAATCCGAAATATGCAGGAAGTTGTATATTCATGTTAGAAGAATGTTATGCTTTAAGATCAAACAAGTTGAGTGCATAGTCATTTACCTTGCATCAAGTTTCTCCAGATTTATTTGTCATGCTACAGCATTTTTTGTTTCACTGGAGTTCACTCTCAAAGTTTCCTCAATATTTACAGTTTCTCTAGGCTTTTCCTGAAATGGGCCACACGAACAGAAATGAAGACAGACATCTAGAATACTTAACACTATGAACACTGTCTTGTGTTTTTGAGAAGGCAAGCAGTTCTCTCCCCATGTCTTCCTTCAGGGCACTTTTCAACAAAGAGGGAAATAGAAAACAATAAATTTTCCTAGGTTTCAGAGCAACATCAATGAAACCTGAAAATAAAACTCTTAAATGATACCGCCTGTGTGCCTTAGATGAGAATGACCTTTATTACCTCAATCTTTAAAAATGGTTTTTTAAGCATAAAAATACTTCTCTATAATTCCAATTGCGATTCATTATCAAGATTTAGTATCAGAGAAATGTTCGTATGTATCAATATATTGTTTGCCCTATCTAGAGCAACAAAGGAGCTCGACCATGTCAACCAACTTTATTTTGACATTGTCTCTCCCAAAAAATCACTTCCACTAGTGTCTGTGCATGCAGTGTGAAATCTGCCAAGAGAGAAACTTCAACATACAGAGCTGTGTGCGTAAAGGTCTCCTTAGAAGATGGATTCTCCAATTACAGAATACATGAAAATGAAGTCTTCTCTGTATAAAAGGTAACTTGAATTATGCATCACCTGGAGTCGTGAAAATAGGTATGGTTCCAATCATTCTTCTCATAGCTATTTCCATATAGAAAAGAATATCTGCATAGGGCTGTATTTTTCTATTGATTCTTACAGAATATATTTTCTCACCTAAACACATGAACCTTCTCATCTCTCCCAGAACATTTGTAGAGACTCTTTAATGTATCTACTGTATCTCTTTAAGAATTTAGATTGTCATAAAAGTGGTATAGGACTTTCTTCATGTTAGAAAGATTAATTCAGGCACATCTTTATGTAATGTTGTGTATTTTGTCCTTCTAAGGGATGTCCGGAGCCCAGACTAGGTCATTGGGTTTGTCATAGGGGATTAAACATTTTGATCTAGAACTTTGAGAAGATTGTGTGAAAATTCTGTGGACATTCTGATACGAATAATTTGAAAGTGTTCTGAGAGAGAAAAACAACTGAGAAGGATAAAAGTAAGAAAGGATGTGGAGAAGAGAGCAAAACCTGCCATCACAGAGTGAAAATTCAAAAAGAGATCCAGAGGATGGAAGCTGATACATAAAATTACATATTCTATGAGTTGCAAGCAACTCTAAGAAAGCAATAACTCAGCCGGACCACATCCCTTGCTATGTTCTTATTGAAAAACTTACCTTAAATTGTACATCCATATGACTTGCTTCCTCCCTTTCCTTTCCCTTTCTATTGAATTTGTTTTTTTCTACTTTTGTATTCGATTAAGTGGACCATTATTTCTCCATTCCTCTTTTTATGAATTATGAGAAGCGGGTCTGGTGATGCTGGAGGTAATATTGGTGAGAGTTATTAAATTTAAAGCACTACAAAAAATCATCCCAAGAAAATGGTAATTGGTAATAGCTCTGGAATCAAACTAGCCACCAAAAATAAAGAAATTTGAAACTAGCTGGGCAGATTTCTAGAACCCTGAGGGAACGGTGGCAACAGTGCTTACATTGTATGTACATTATATTATTCTTACAAAGAATGATACAATTAGCTTCACCATCTTTTTTATGCTGCCTATTCTTCCAACACTTGCTACTGCCCCTCCCCCCTCCCCAATAGATAAGATATGGCAATTGATAGCTACTGGCAGTCTCTTAGGTTTATTTTATACTAAAGCAAGTTCTACTCCCTAGTAGGATTGCAACCAGCTCTGAATAAGCAAATGGGCTGTGTAGCTAGGAAGACATTGTCTGGCTCTGGCAGGTACACCATTTGCAGTCATTTCTGGAGTGGAAGACGATATTGACAGTCACTTATATCCTTGTTGTTTTGAAGTAGGACCCTGTAATACACTTCACTTGGGAAGGCTACTAGGAAACTTCAGCTACTACAAAATGTTTGGAGTGAGGGCACCTTAGCAGCTTAATTCTGATACTGCATTGTCCACATTTGTTTCTAGATAAAATTTAAAGTGTTGGTGATTGCCTATAAAGCCTTAAGTGTCATTTGTCCGGTTTATCCTGGGAGAATGATTCTGCAGCATCTGCAGGAGGGATTAAAATCTAAAAGGTGGTGGGCACAGTGTTGTGATTAAAAACTAGCCCATTTTGTAAATGGGCTGATGGGGCTTTGATCATGACCCTATACCTGCCATCTTGCAGCTTCTGAGCATCCCTGCAGATGCCCATGGAATGCCTGCTCTAGAAAGAACCTACTTGCTCAGCCTTGTTGACCTTTGAGACAATGCTCTGGCTTCTTCATCCTCAGAAAGTTAAGCTCTAAAGCATGTCTTTTGATTGATTGCTGTATCCCCTATGAAATATACTGCTCCCAGGAACTTGTAGGGCTTCTACATTTATATCATTTCATGCAGCCATAGCAATAGCAATAGCAACAACACTTAGACTTATATACCACTTCACAGTGCTTTACAGCCCTCTCTAAGCGGTTTACAGAGTCAGCATATTGTCCCCAACAATCTGACTCCTCATTTTACCCACCTCGGAAGGATGGAAGGCTGAGTCAACCTTGAGATTTGATCTGCCAAATTGCAGCAGCCGGCTGTCAGCAGAAGTAGCCTGCAACTACTGCATGCATCCACAATAATAATAATAATAATAATAATAATAATAATAATAATAATAATAATAATAATAATAATAATAATAATAATTCTAACCACTGCGTCCCCGTGGCTCTAAAATCTTGCAATAAAGACTTGTCTTTTGTTAAGAGCATTTGAAGGTTAAAGATCCATAGGGTTGTTTTTTTAACCCTTAATTGCCTTGTTGAGCATCAATATAATAAATTTTTTATCGTTTATTAATACTGTTGATTTAATTTTATCTGAAGTTAGCCACTTACAACATTTGAAATAGAACATAATACAAATCTTAGTAAGAAAATGAGTAAATAAACAGTATTGACATCTAAGAACCAAGAAATGTTAGGTTCTGCTGACCTTCAATTTGCCATCTTTTGCTTTAGAGCAGCTTTATCTGTGCTATTTATTTCACCAGGGTCCACCTAGGGGCAGCGGTGAAATCTACTTACCTTCCTTACCAGTTCAGAAGCGCGCGCTTTGCTCACGTGCCCATCTCATGTGCTTTTTCACCCTCTGAGCATGCGCAGAATGCTTTGCGCATGTGCAGAGGGTTAAAAACAAGAAAATGGCGACGTCCAGGTGGGTGGGCGGAGCCTTGCGCTGCTGCCGCTACCAGTTCTCCAAACCACCAGTGGCCGCCGCTACCGGTACACCCGAACCGGGCTGAACCGGTAGCATTTCACCCATGCCTAGGGGACATCTGGTTGCAAACTGACCTTGTCATTTCTATCCCTTACTTAACTTTGTTATGGAAGGCAACAAAATATAATCAGGTTATTGATTATTTTTTTTAAAAAGATGAAGGCATTGTCTTAATCTCACTGTCATGCAAGAACCATCCCTTTCCCCCTCCAATCAGTTAAATAATTTTTTTTGCAATGGAAATATAATTTTTTGGTGTGTTTTCAGGCATAGCAATTTAAATAAAAGTGAAAGAAACACTTCAGAAATGTGATTTGGCAGCTTTCTGTAACACGTTCAGTGCCAAATCTGACAGCAAAGTTATTGCTGAAAGCAATTTGAATTTTAGTTTACATTTTTTTTCTTCTCAAATTTCTCAGCTGCCTCTCCTGTTTCTTCAATTGCCGTCTGCTGCCATTTATTACAATTCCTTCCTTCATGCCCTAACTTCCACTTTTCACAGATTAAAACTTTGAGAATCACCAGGAGGGATTTTTTTCCCCTCAAGAGATCATATACATGCTAGTATTCTGGCATCTCAAATGGAAACTACCATGTGGGTGGCTTGGGGAGAGATTTCCCAGTTCAGATTACAGCAAGATGTGTAATTTAACTTCAGAAACTGAAGGAAGAGTGGGCAGCTCTGATATTTTTGCCTGTGGTAAAATAAACCCATTTCCCCCCCTCTGCCTCATTGATAGTCTGAGATTATATCTTTCTCTCTCTTAATTAAGCATGTAACTGATTTTATGGCTTGATCTTTTCTTTTTTCCTTTTTTCTGACTGCCTTTTCCAAACTTGATTTAAACATCTTGGCAGTTTATTCTTGGCACCAAAGAAGCCGGGTTTTTGCTTTGTAACAAATGCTTTTTAAACCAGATAAGGGTCTAGAAATACTAAAGACAAATCAGCCCCAAGGACAAAACTCATACTTGGCCCAGTGAGTCTTAATTCTCCCCCTAACTGATCATCTTGAAGCAAAGGAAACTGATGGAAGGACTGATGTTTCTAGATGTCCACAGCAGTCAGAAGAGCCCCGGTCTCTCCTATTTTACAAGGATTTCCCCCCTATATGAAGTGAGTTCAAGATGAAGGTCTAAGAAGGGCACTTCATCAGTCAATAAATGTCTTCATAATAGCACATTATAGGCTCTTCTGACATTTGCACCTGGTTTTCAGCAGTCTTCTGGATATAATTTAAGTTTATGTCCTCAAGAAGTTTTAAATAATTTGGGCAAAAAAACTAATGCCCTTCTTTTTAAGCAAAAAACAAAAATTGGTATAGCTTTACTTTCTCTATCCTGTGATATTTGTGACCATTAGTAACTTCATATATTGGAACAGGGAGTCCATTAGGCAATCCCAAAATTATCTAAAAGAGGACCCTTGTTCAAATTGTAGATAACAAAAAGCAGTTCAATGGAGGACTGAGAGGTAGGAGACAGTTCTACCCATCCTCTGAATTATAACTAGAAATATTTTTTTTCCAGAATGTTATCATAGCTTTACATTTTGTGTATGGACTTGGATCAATCCAGTGAGCCTGTTAATGGAATACATAGCTCTCAATGGACAGTGTAATAACTCAGCTTATATGGAAGATGCAATCCCAATGTGAAATAACTTAGTTGAGTGTGAGGGTACATAACTCTAATGTGACAGAAGGAAATTGTATATTTGTTTGCTATATACAGGTAGTCCTTGACTTATAACCATTTGTTTAACACAACTCTTTGTGGGGTTGCCAAAAAGAAGAGGGAGTGAAGCTATTCTCCAAAGCACCTGAGGTAGGACAAGAAACAATGGATGGAAACTAATCAAGGAGGGAAGCAACCTAGAACTAAGGAGAATTTTCCTGACAGTTAGAACAATTAATCAATGGAACAACTTGCCTCTAGAACTAAGGAGAATTTTCCTGACAGTTAGAACAATTAATCAATGGAACAACTTGCCTCTAGAACTAAGGAGAATTTTCCTGACAGTTAGAACAATTAATCAATGGAACAACTTGCCTC